>JANSTP010274647.1:0-10124 GCA_025330745.1 Cladonema radiatum | reverse complement strand
AAGACTATTTCGCATACCAAAGTTTTGCAAAAGACGCTTTTTTAACTTTAACCAATGACTATTCCAAAGTGATCGGTTCATTTGTATTGAACTGAGGCGATAAAGGAAGCAAAGCTGACGAATTAGGAAAATACAAATACGTTACGATACAATATTGCCAGCAAAACAATTGTCACTGATCATTTACGAAAGTGCAAAATCTTTTTACGACAAGATGGCTATGATGAGACGTAATCCTATTTACGAAAGAAAAATTGGTTTTTCGCAGCGTTTAAATGCTACTGATTTTCAATCAAATCCTGTAGAGATAACTGTCGACAATAATAAATTATTTGACGATATCGAGTATGCATTGCGATTGAACCCAGGTAGTCAAATCAGATTCAGGCCCTTGTACGTTAAAATCCCAACAAAAACGAAAAATGCCACGAGCATGATGTTTGTGGAAAGTAATTTTCTTTCACAGGAATACGATTATGTCAATGAGAAACAAATCAAAATAATTGCAAGCATAAATTTGAATGAAATCGAAGATTGGGAGGGTAGGAAGAAAGAGGACAATTACATCACTGTCACGCTGCAACCTGGTATTGATTGGTCGAAGGGGGCAGGACTTGCAAATGATATAAAATTAGACAACGTAAGAGAATTGAAAAATTTGAAGCTATCATACTTGGACGAGAAATTGAATCTTATCGATTTTGACGATAAAAAGAAGCAACCATTTTTATTCGCTAGCGTGTATTTGGCTAAATCAGCATGAGAGACAGAATGATTATCGATCCGTGAGCAGCACTTCAGTGCATATTTTAAAAATATGAAAGCAAACTCAAGAAAATTTTTGAAAATTACCAATGGGTTTCTTTTTTGCCAGGTTGTATAATTGGTCGTACAATAATATTTTAATCGGGTTAAATTATTAGTCGGGGGAAAATTTTGTCACTAACATTTAAGGTGCAGATTACAAGATCTTGATTAGCCGAGGTGAAATTTTGTCTCGGCTAAGTGGTATGTTTTTCATCCCTGTAAGTATTATATTGCCAATAGTTTTTCGTCCCGGTTAGCCGGGCTTAAAAAGTTACTTTTTTGATTAATGATTAAAACGATAATTAGTTTGTTTTTTTTGGTTTACTAGAGTCATGATAAGAGATGCTAACTGACAAAATTTTTTTATTTTCTTACTTTTGTTTGTTACTTTTGTTACTAAAATGGCTAACGCTTCTTTATGCCTCGACAAACCGGGATGAGATTAGTGCCACAAAATTGCAATTAACTTTTAAGTCTTCAGTTTGACGAGTTCCTCGGTTAGGCGGGATGAAATTTCATTTTGGCTAACCAGGATCATATAACTAAACCCTAAAATTAGCCGTTTTTTCCCGGTTTATTTTTGCCAATAAGGTATGCAGATTCTGAAAATTTCTGTAAAAATTGCTTTTAAGGATTACTTCTAATTGCTTCTAAGGATTATTCGGCTAGATAGTGAAGGTTTCTGTGTAATAACTTTCATGGGTCCTGAGGTCACCAACCAAAGTTACACTCTTCACTCGCATCTTACGAGAAGAAAGTTTTGCAAGAAAAAATAGGGAAAATTTTAGAGATTCACTGTTGCAAAGGATTGAATAAATCTATTTTGTGTAAAGTAATCTTTCGTGTTGAACTCGAAAAGGAGAATTTGCATTGGATAAACATATGGTGTATTTTTTTGCAATTTTTTCTTGAATTATTCTGGAATTTGGACAAATAAAACAGATATTTGATTTAATTTTTGATGTTTATGGGACTTTTTCAAGTTCAAGTTTTAGTTTCAAGGTTGAATAATTTATCTTAAATTAAACTTTGCGAATGGACCCCGAAGGCGAATTCGAGTGGAAAGATTTTTTCGCTAATACGCATGTCTGTTCTCTTTGTGGGAACTCATTTTGAAAAAAATGGCCGAAAAATTGCTAAAACGCCGAACTCTCTCCCCGCGAAACTTTTAGCCAGTAAAATATAATACACAAAAGAGAAGAGAGAGGGGACAGAAAGAGACAAAAGGAAGTAGATTTTCAGACTTCAATTCCGGAATAAAGGTTAATACGTTGTCGAGAAGACTTTTAAGGATTCAAAGTCAATGCTCGAGCGTAATGTCAATTCCATGGTGCAAATTGAAGCAAAGACTCTCTCAATGCTCCAGTAGCAAACATCAAAAACCGTTCAATCTTCTGCTTATTAAAAGACGAAACACATTTTAGTAAATTTTCTTTCAATTTTACTGTGCAATCGTCACTGAATTGGAGTGTATATCTTTCAGTTTTTCAGCAGAAATGTTGTTTCTGTTGTAAATAAATAAGAGTACCATCACTTTCGGGTTGTGTTCTATTATTTGTAAGACATCTAATGTTTTAAGCCCATGTCTTATCTGATTTAAGGCCGATGTTCTTTTCGAAATTACCTCGTAGAACAAGAGCGCTTAAAGAATTTCATCCCGATTATCCTTCTAAAACGAGAATTTAGATTAAATGGAACTGTCAAGCTGATTAAACAGTCTTGATCTTTTTTCTCCTTAATCCTAGTAGAAGTAATTTCCTATCCTATCCTATAAAATCCGTAAAAAGGCAAGGTGGATAACAAATAGTTTGAAATGTGGCAATGATATCTATATAATATATAAAAAGCAAAAGCAAAGTGCGAAGCCGTTGCTACAAGTCATAACTAGCGCCCAGGACATGATGGAGATAACAATATACAGCAATAACATTTCGCTAGCATGTAAGTAACCAATCAAGAACACGAAATTATTTAACCCTATTCCTCCCTGTTACTTTTGGTTTCATAACTTCTTATCCATAATGACTTATGACCTAATACTTTATTACTTTTCTGAAAATTTACCTAGACACAATTTAGTAATAAAATCATGTCCAATAATGCCCTTCTGTTGTCATAACAACGGGGTTTCGGAGCCTTGGTGACCTAATTTTTGCCTATTTTGGAACAAAAATTTTAGTATTTTCAACTTTTTTGGAGTTCAATCCTTTACAAATGGTATTTTTTCATGTAAGTTGACTCAGCGGAAGAGGTTCTGGGTAGCAAATTGGAGAAAGTCTGTCTTAACTCTATTTGCCATGGGGGGGGGGCGGATTCCGCTCCCTCTATAAACTTTGCACCGCTAATTTGTTTTAAAAAGCTGGTGTGTCTAATGTTTTGTGGCTTTTAGTTTTTTGGATTAACAAACATTTTGACCAATTTTCATGAAGTTTGGACCCCCAGAACGGTGTCAATGGCCCAATTTCGGGCCAAATTTGCCCAAAAAATCGAGTAAAAATAAGAAATGTATGTAAAAAACCAAGAATACCATGCTCAAAGGTACTTTTTGTGGCTAAATTCGAATAGAGCATCACAACAATAGTATGTACACCAATTTTTCTGAAAAAATATTAGGTCCTTGAAATTTTAGGGCTGTTTATGCCCGAAAATCAACAAAGTTGGCAAAATCTGTACCATTTCCGTCATGTGATGACGTCATCTCCGAAGTGATAACGTCATCAAATAATTGTGACGTAATTTTGTACATCAAGTGTTGTAGTATTAGTGGACAAAGTTTGGTTGCATGACTCTAGATCTTGAGATCTTAAGAGGGGGGGGCGGAATCTGTCACCCCCCCTGGCTACATCATACCAAAAAAGCCCATGGCAAACAGGGTTAAAAGCCTTTTCCTGTGGCTCCCTTGGGAGAAATCTGGGTTTTGATAAAAAAGAAGAAAACACAATGAATGAACCCCGACTAATTTGGTGGACCCACATTTGGTGTGAAGGCTGACAAAACTTGCGTCTGTATTGAATTCTTCTGGAGTAGTATTTAAGCCCAGCAACTAAAGCAATAAGAAACAAAGCAATAGAATTCACTAGAAAATATACACATCAATGTACATTGGTAAAGAGATAAAATTAATAGATACCTTGTTAATATACCCTTTCGTGAATTTTTACATCTTCAGTGCTAACTTATTTATTAGCAATGATAGAATCCCCAGTTGCAATATACCAGTAAGCTGCAGGAAAAAGGTAGCAGAAACCTATTCCAGTCTGGCAAATTGCATGAGCAAACATTTTTCCCACATATTTCATTATGCCGGACATCAGGACACCGCTGTTAAAAGAATGCAGTTTTCTTTGTTCTATTCCTTCGAACAATGGTGGTACAGAATTAGAGCCTCCGAGGAGCTGAGCCAAGCAAACTGAATAAAACTGTCGCAACACATTACCTGTATCAACAGCTGCTTGCTTGCGATATTTAATGACCAATTTCGAGTTTGGCTTGAAATCGATACTCTTAAAATACACCAGTGCGTCGGACAGAATGTCTTCTTGGTCCACGATTATCTTGCAAGTCTCTTCGACTGCGATTTTACTATTTAAAAATTCCATTATTTCTTTTAATGAATTGAAGCGCTGTGTTGAGGAGTCTAAAAGATCATTCAAGAGACTCTTGCAATTTTCTAATTCTTTGGAAATTGACAAATTGCCTGAAATGAAAGTACATAACATTACGGAACATTTCTGTGAATAACTTTGTTTGCAGAAAAGTGACAAGTAATTTCGGGGGCAACAAAGATTCGTCCTAATGAATAAGGTACGTGTCCGCAGAAATTTTTATTTTCTCATTTGATAGATTTTTCAATTTTGAGCTTACTTTCTAAATTTAATTGTAAATTTCCTTTTCCTTCATGAGATACGACCATTTTTTCTTATTAAAAAGAAAGAAAAATACAGAAATCCCATTCATTCAAAAATCTAATCAAACAAAAAGTGGACCATTTTTGACGACTTTGAAGCCCATAACTCCAGAAGGAAACTTGATTTTGATCCGACATTTTTAGCAGTAACGCAAAAATGCGAAGGACCCCGTTAAGAATATTTGGCTAAATAAAACTTTCACGAATCAACAGATTTTATTGAAATAAACGCACTCAAAATCATACCGTTTCTTATTCTTATATTTTGTAACTGGCTATAAAAAATAAAACGAACTAGAAAATAAAATTCAAAAATGGAAAAATCTATCCATCTTGTCAATATATAGCAATTGTAACGATTGATACAATACCTTGTTTACGGGAATAAATATTCGCGAATGATTACAATGGAAAAGTTGATGGGAATAACCTTTTGTGAAAAGCGTACTATTGAATATTTTGCGGGACCCAAATTTCGTGATCAATTCCACAAGTTTTTCTCCCAAAAGTATTTAGAATGTGTCGTAAACGCTCTTTTAGGAATGCATGCGCCATATTTGGTAACAAGCATTAATATAAACAAAATATGGGTTTGATACAAAGTTTTTGTCAAAGAGGGTTAATTTGATTTCTTATTGAAAGAAATAAATGCGACCCAAAACAGGTTTATTTAAAAGAAACAAGTTTTCTGTCATTAGTGTTGGAAAGATAAGTGTCAGAAACTGTGAACAGTCGACATGATCGAATTATAATAATAAAAAGGTTGGTACATTATTTATAGAAAGAAGCAAGTGTACTTTACATGCTTATCGAATTCTTCAAGGTACTCGTATTTGCATTATAATATTACAAATTCACAACCATTTGATAATTGTGGAGTCTCACAACTTTGAGACTCGGCAACTGTTTTTTCGAAAAACGATAAGCTTTTCCACTTGTCTTCAGCACCTGAGAGTACTCCACTTTTGTAAACAAAATGTGGTAGACGTGAACAGATCCCTCAATGTAAGAAAGTTGACTGTCCTAGTCAAGTTTATTGTGCAGTAATATTTTGATTCCAAATACATTAATGTCAGAAACTTTGGCAGGAAGAAAGTTTTGCAGTTTCAAGGTTTTTTGGCCTTTTTCGCGATAGTTTTTCCCGCGAATTCTTTCAAAATTCCTTCACAGCGAAAGTTTTTTCCAGGGAAATGTTTAGAAAATGTTTTATTTAAAAAAATAATCCCTAAATTTGCGGAAATTGATTAAAAAAATTAACAAATGGGCATTTAATTCAGAAATTTGTCTTGATATTTCTGTCTCCGCGAAAGTTTTTTGCCCCTGAATATATGTAGATGGTTCAATCGCCAAATTTTTTCCTCCGAAATTCGAAAATTTCAAGGTTTTTCCAATCTGCAAAACTTTCTTCCAGCGAAAGTTTCTGACATTAAAATATGGATTTCCTGGTTGGTAATTTTAAGCAAAAAAGTTTTGTATAATGACATTATCCCAACTTATCTTACTTATCCTTTTTCGTATGAACCCAATCTGTCAACTCTGCATCCCATCACAAGGAGAAATTGTCCAAATGCCTGAAATTAAATCCTCACAAAATATTCTCAAAAAGAAATCCACACAAAATTTTCAAAAATTGTAAATTTGCGAAAACGTCTTCGCAAAATTGTTCTTCTCTCTTTGCTTCCTAATTCTTAAAAAGATCTAAATTATTTCTGAAAAATCAGTCACTCAATCCATAAGTTCCTTCATTTATTTTGTAATTTTCCCCCTAAAAAAATTTTGTTTAACAGTCAAATATTCTTTAACAACATGAAAGAAAACATGCTGCAGTGTAAGTGTTGTGAATGAATTTTGCAAATGAAAAAGACAACCTCAGGAAACATATCACACTAGTTTCTTAAATCAAAGTAACAATCAAATACGAAAAAAGTCAACAATGAAAATTTGCCAATTTCTTTGGTTTTGAACTGTGGCAAAAACTATTTTTAACGAGCATTGATCTAGCGAACTTTTTCTGGAGATTGTTAGTAAGCTAAAACATAAAAAGAATAGGCAGAACATGAATGTAAATGTTTCATAAATTTGAACTGTAAGCTGTGAATATTTGGTGTATAACAAAAGCACAGAAATTAACTCGCTGAGGAATCACGAACGCTAATCTGTAGCTAGAGATATTCCCAGACTGCCTCCATTGCCTTAACTTAAATTAAACCTGTACAGTAAATAAAATACGGTAAACATGTTTCTAGATGAATTTAAAAGTCATCATATTATTGAATTCATCTTTCTATTACAAAGCAAAAAAGTTATTTTATAAAATCTTACTTTTTGGATTGACGAAAACGTTCCAAACTGATAGAAGCAGGCGAGGAGACTGTGGGCTGGTTATTTTTGTATTTTGGAGATTTGGGCTCACCCTCCACCTTGAAAAATAACCCAGCTTGCGCTCGGGAAACAGAAGCAAATGTTCTATCATTTTGAGGGAAGTCGATAGCAAAATCCTCGAATTCTTCTACAACGTATATTGTTGAGGATATGAGCTGAAATTTGTAGAAAAAGATCCATTATCCCAATAACAATAATATGGCCAAAGAGCCATTTTCAAGTCAATCATGTATCACTTAATTATGGTAAGTCACATACATTCCTAAGCAAAAGGAATTTTATAGGTTTTCTATTTTATACAAAATACTTTTGCGTGGGGAAAATTTTTTATTTCTATTCTTTTGAAGAAATTATTTTGATGTATATAAAACGTTTTATCGCAATTTATAACCAAAACAGTTTAGGAGGTACCCCACTATGTTATTTTTTTTATTGGTGGAGATTTTCTTGGCTTTTTTGCAAAGTTTACATTCTCCGAACATTTCTCTAAAATGTCATCTCTTTGCAAGAAAAAAAAAAAAAAAAAATACAAAAAAGACCAAAATTTAATTAGAACGCAAAATTGCTATGACAAACAAAAATAAATGGAACTGGAGCCTGCAATACAGGCGAAATATCATGATATTGCTTTGAAAATGAACAAAACTAGAGACAAACTGATAGCTAAGACAAAATAATTTGAGAACTATGATAACTATGTGCTAAAAAACAGCTAAAAAGCCTCTTAGTGCTTGTTTCGTTGAGCTATGAACCCAGTTTGGAAAGTATGTCTAGGGTGCTCCTGAGGTTCTCCAATTTTTCCTGAAAGTGCTTCTAATGAAAGAAATATTTCAATATTTTTGACATTATAATGGTTTCTCTTTGTCACGTAGTTGTTAAATTAAATTCAAGTTACTGTTGCAGATGTTTCCAATGGATAAATAATGCTTCAAGTAATAAGGCTTAGCAGGGGTCATATTTGTTTAAAAGATGCAAAACTATTACCATTCGGACTTTCTTCAGCATGCTATGTTTTTACAAAGGTTCTACGGACGTTTGTTAAAAAATGGAGATATGTAGGTATGTATATGGAGGTATATAGAGCATTGTTTACATAGACGACGGTAAAACGGGCAGTGGCTCGTATTATGAATGTCTTCTTGCAACAAGAACAATTTGTAACGATTTGACCAAAGCAGGTTTCGTGATTAACCTTGACAAAAGCCAGTTAAAACCAACACAAAACGGGGAGTGGCTGGGCACATTGATAGACACCAAGGAAATGCTTTTTACCATACCTGAAAGAAAAATAGATAAGCTAAAACTAGACATTTCTAGCCTTTTACAATACGACTTTAGTAAAGCGAGATCTCTTTTAAGTATAGCTGAGCAACTCGTATCTATGCACTTAGCTTGTTTACAAGTTGTTAGAATGTTTACAAGAAATATGTATGCCACTATCGAATCTAGAACTTCCTGAGATAACCCTATTGGCTTGGTTACAGAGGTTCGGGACGAGCTTAAATTTTGGAAAGAAAGTTTGAGCAGTAGAAACGGCTTTTCTTATAATTCACAAGAGATTTTTTCAAAAATCCTTTTCACAGATGCTAGCGATACAGGCTACGGTTGATTCATCTGCAACCGGTTAGGTAAAACAATTTGCGTTGGCAGTTTTTCAAGCACAGAGACACATACTAGCTCTACAATGAGGGAGCTTTTAGCATAAGCACTTACTTGGTGGTGACTCCGTTAAAATACACGTTGATAACCAAGCAGCAGCTAGAATACTTAACGTTGGCAGTAGTAAAAAGCATTTAAATGACGTTGCTGTTGATATTTTTTTTACCTGCTTGGTAAACAACATTAAAATTTTTCAGGAATTGATCTCCAGATATAGTATCAAGCTAGCAGATGCATTAAGTAGCTTAATGCCTTCTCTGAACCATTCTCTCGGTTTACAGGTGTCGCAAGAGAATCACCAATATAACATGAATAAATAAAGTGTGTTTTCATGCTTTGTGTAAGTGCCTTTTCTAAATGGTAAGATAAGTCGGGAACTAAATTTTGTTAGCAGGATCAAAATGTGAAGTCAACTACTCTTGGAATTTTTGAGTAATGGAATTTTCGTTTTAGGGAATAAATTTTACTTCCAAACCCTTCCAACCCATTCAAAAGAAAATAACATTGTTATTATTTTTCAAGCTCTAGTAAAATAGGATAGTTTCCATTAACTTCAAGTTGTTGTGTGAGACACTCTAAACTGATTTTTCCCTGCGTTTCCCTTTTGCAAGGAATATTGGTGAATTGGTAACTAGAAGCTTCAATGGATGAATTTAGCGAGCAGATAAAACTCTTTCACTTTTATCTGAATAAGAATGTGATAGAAAAGTTTCAGTTTAAGGGATTGTTGACAAAAAATTCCACGTCTTTGTTTGAAAAGAGTAAACATTCAAATAAAGAGTTTTGTTGGCAAGATTTCTTAGATTAAGTTTTCATATTAACTTCTGTTGTTCTGTAAAGCCAAAATGACATCACTTTTTTTAATTCAATTCTAATTCAATAACTACTCAATGTCGTTTCATTTCCATTTATTTCTATTCTAAATAGAATGGACGAAATGGTACACGCATTCTGTCTCAACTTAACTTCAGATTCCACCTAATCTATTTCACTTTTGTGAAATTACTGAAAGACTAACATGACTGAATTAAGGGATTTTAGGTGATTTTCTTTTCCATTTATTTATGTAGTAATTTAATATTTTTGTTATTACCATAATTTTTTGGACGGCCCTCTCGTTATGTGCTATCCCAGTAACTACTCCCTGCTTTCAATATTGTTTTTATTTATATTTTTTTGGAAATAAATTTTTACTTGTAATAACGATTTTTCATTTATTCATTATATTGTAATGGTTTTTAACATGTTTTGGTGGCGAAATATAATCCCTCACTAATACCAAACATTGCCTGTGATGATGAAACCGGACTGCCCAGAGTGCGGAACGACACTTATAATTTTTTGAGCTGTTCAGAAAATTATAAGTGTT
>JANSTP010274636.1:0-10126 GCA_025330745.1 Cladonema radiatum | reverse complement strand
ATAGCAGCTACTCCTGTTGGTGCAAGTAGAAGAACACGTGGTTTCAATAAATCTGTACTCCTCAATAAAAACGTTTTTGAAACTGCATGATATATAGTTTTGATCAAGTGAGATTTCCTTGATCCACCACTACCAGATAGAAAAATGTAAGAAGGGTCGACAGTCTTTGGTTGTAGTAAGTAACTGTATTTAACTGATTTCCTAGCCCAATTGAAAACAAAATTGAAGATGTTTCTTTGTTCCTGATTCAGTGAATTTATTCTATCGCATATATCTTGATCAGGTAAGATCAAAGGATGGCTGATACTTGATGTTGTTTGAATGTCTGAAGACTTTTCTTGGGCGTTGCCTTGCTCATCGCTTGGAAATTGAAAATTTCCAATTGGAAATTGAAATTTTGTCCTTCAGGATCAAAAGATGGATCAGCACTGGCGGAATATTGCAATAATGCTTCATTTACTGCTTCAGCAAATGGTTCAAATTTGTTTCTTTTTCGAGTTGCAACACCAAGAACTTCAGGGTCATTTAGTTTTGAACAGAAGGTTGGTGGATTTCCGCATTTCAAATCTATTATTTTTCGAAATGGGTAAACTCGAAATGGGTAATTTTTTGATTCTTTACTATCAATAACTAATTCTAACTATTGGACTTCATGTTGGAGCTCATTAAACTCCTTCTTCGAGATTGGATACTTTTTCAGTCTCCTGCCGATCTGACTCATATTTATTTGCCAAATCCTGTTTACGCTGTTTATTTGACAAAATGATATCAACCCAATATTTTTTTCTGTTATCTTCATTTTCTCAACTTACCTCACCTCATCAATTGTTTTGTTGCATATTGTGGGTGATATTCTGTAACAGAAATGCCCTAGGCTAACCTTCCTGATGCTTCCTCCTTTAATCTGCACCTGTTGGTCTCAATATAACGTAATATCTAGTTTGAGGGAATTTAAATATATATCCCTATTCCAGACCTCAGGCAGAGGTGTCCATGCAGATTGATTCAATTTGGCAACATGCTGGGGTGCATGGTGAAAATGGTCAACCCATCAAGAAAGTAAACATGGAAATTTATAAGTTACGATTCACAATCGTACATGTAAATCTGGTGTAATAGTGTCAATTAAGTTAAATCCAGGAAGTTTAGCCAGTGTTTCAAGCTTGTTAGCTCATTCTGAAGCCACTGACAGGAAATATGATCGCTTTCGGCAGAAAGAAAATTTTGCTGTTGAGAGTGCTCAAGTCATAGCCGTTGGCTTCAGTTATGGTGTAGGAGGGCAGGGAGATTCAAGAAATTGGATAGTTTGGTATAAAGAGCGTTTGAATGGATTGTACGATCTCTTTCGCAGAGTTGAAATCGCATCAATACAGAAGCTTTGGAGAATGAGAAAGGAAATTTTGTTTTTGGATGGTTTAAAAGACAAGCAAATAGCAGACAAAACAAGAAGCCCAATTAGATATGGAAATTCTGGTACCATTCATTGAACTTTCTTTATTAGCTTTAATTTTGTTTAACATAAAGTGTTGATAATAACTAGAATAATGATTTAAGGGCAGAATAACAGACTTATACTGTATTTAGGAAATTAAAATAAAAATTTCAAACCATCCTACAGAATTAAACAATTAGATGATTCAAAATGCTTATTATGATATTTCTAAACATGATAGGATACTGTCTGCAGCTATTCTTTTTTTCACTGTCAGATCACTTGAATAACCGAAATTATAAATGCACAGCTATTGACAAACCTCTCGAAGATTCAAACATATTGCATAGACCCAAGCCATCTTGTTAGTGGTAAAAGTTTCGTCACGAATACCAGTGTTTTTCAATTGTTTTATGATTTAAATTTCAATTTTTAACAGTGGAAGGGATAAAGCACCTTCAGCGATGACGCCTGATTTTCAAGCCTTCAGGGCCATCTCTATGAATGCCATTACCGTTTTAGGTCCTCATGTATATGCTCCATGTGTGCTCACAATCATTTCCCAAAGGAAAGGTATTGTGACGACCGAGGCTTGGGTCTGAATTCACACTCCTAAGATTCATTGAACATTAGGATTTGCTACCTGATGGACTACAAACTGTGCTACGCCCCCTGCTATTATTATTATTATTATTTGATATTATTTTGCTTGCTTACTAGGTGCGCGAAATCAGGCTTTCCATCAAAGGGATGATAGTTCTGACGATGATGATGATGATGATTCTTCAGATGAAAATGGTAAGAATAAGTTGGCCTAAATTTTCTTTGCATACTCGTAATTCACTCTTGATATCTAGCTGGCAAAATTCTTCATATTTGTTTTTTAGCTCTAATTTTTTTGTAAACCAAATTGAATGTTTTGTTAAGATATTCTGCAATGTAAAGAAAAACTTTTTCCTGTATGGGCGGCCAAGGAAATCTTGTCAAAATGTAAGCAATATCCATCGCAGGCCCTGAAATAATTTTTCATCTCTAAACGACAACCAGCATATCTTGCTGGACATTGTCTGATGTCCGGCAGTAATTTCAGGGCTTCCATTGGGAGAAGAAGGAACGTCTTTCGTTTTCAATAATTGGGACTAAGATATTGAGCAAATATCCAGTAGAAAGCATTCAGTCACGGTTGAAGTAAGAAAGGAGGAAAATGAAGAAGAAAAGTAAAAGTACTTCGAAAGCGCAAATAAAATATATATGAATGGTAACCAGTTCTCTCCCTTAAAGAATTTATCAATTGAAGGTCAACTTGCTGGAAATTTAGTTATTAATTGGGTTACCTCATCGGGTTATAGAAAATCTCTATAGAATGATTTTGATGTATCATGTATTGATATTTTTTTCTTTTTATGTAGGAAATTATTTTTCCTAGCACTTTCAAATGGCATTCATCGAAATTTATAGGGACCACCAATCTAATCTTAACCCCATGTTCTTTCCTCAAAGCATCTTTCTTTGACCTAACATGTTACCTCCTTAAATTGTATGCTGTAAGATTATCAACTCTAATTTTGTCCAGAAAGTGCAAGTACGATATAAAACGAAAACCGTGTCCTGCAGAAACGCATATTTGAACTATCCCAGCTCTGAATAATACTTTGGCAGAATTGTACACTATTACCTTAAGAAAACAGTATAGACTTTGAAGAGGACCTCTTGCCAAACACGTATTAATCTCTAATATTTTAAGGTACAATTTCTTCTATTAACATCAGCTGCGCAGTATTTCTACTGCTAATGCATTATTTTCCGTCTTATCGATCATCAGGATGAAAATGTATTATTTGTGTATGTTTTCCCAATTTTTGTAGTCGCTTGAATTACAGTATAGGCTTGATAAGTGGAACCCCATATAAGTGGAACTTTCAATAAGTGGAACCATTTTTTGGTCCGTTGGAGGTTTCACTTATCGAGCGGATACTGTATTGGTTTTAGGGAATTTGATTAGCGTCCTAGTACTTTTTTCTAATTTTTCTTTAGCACGAAGGCCAGTTTTGTCAGATTTTTGGCATCTGAACATTATTACCCTATCTTTTATGCTGTATTTTAAAGTTTATTTGCTAATTCCCTGGCTTGAAACCTGGGAATATAATCTATTATTTCGATAAAGTAAAAGATATTGCAGGGAGCTTGTAAAATGAATATGCATTAACCATTTAGCGAAAATTAAACTGATTTTTTAAGTTAAATAACATTTTCATATAATGACAAATTTCAAAAAAATATTTATGCAATAGAATAGTAATTCTAGAGAAATTGACCATGAAAAAAGACAAAAGAATATTTCCTATAAATGTCGCTTTAACAGTGTTATAAGTATTCAAAATATTTATAAAAAAAATTTACGTGTTTAAAAAAATATATGTGCATCTTACAAAAGATTATAATGCACATATATATTAAAAATACAGAACTTAAGATTTAAACCGTCTTATCAGAAGGGCAACCGCTGACCAATATCCATAATCGGTACGGTATTGCCTAGAACACTTGATGTAAAAACGACTAGACCTTTAATCTAGTCTACGTCCACTTTAGACGTTGGCCATTTTTCTTGGTGAAATGAAAAATTGTTATTGAAAGATGATACTTTTGTGAAAAGTTAGCGTAATACAACGTTTCCAGAAGGAAGGATGTTAATTAATATATGAAATTAGACTGGGCATAGAGGTATTCAGCCGCATAGTAGCTTTGAAAGGAGAGGCATGAGCCCTTGGAACCACCTGGTGTCAACACCTAGCGTAGCTAAACTTCTTTCCGTTCCATGCTAGTTTTAGTTTAAGAAAACAAGGAGAAATCAGGGTCAAATTCTTCAAAAGGGCGAGAATTAGATGGTTGCTTTTTACCTATTATAGAGTCTCTTTTTAAAAGAAAAGCGGCTTGGTTACGCTACTGGTCTCATGGCTGCTGTGGCAGCGAAAGGCGTCAACAAAGAAATATATTCCTCAAGGATAAAAGCGATCCCACTTATTAGGTAATATGTGGATATTGAACGGCTTACTCAAAATTGGGGAAAAATATTGATTTCCATGTCGGTATATTTTTTGAAAAAAATTAATAAAGTCATATATAAAAGAGTCATATATAGAGGAAAGGTATTGCAATTTCATTATTTTTTCTTTCGTCTTTGTTTTCTGTTTTTAATTTCTGAGAGCAAATTGTTTTGCTTAGGTCAAAAAAACAGCATTGTGCCTTGGGGTGGGGTTGGATCTTTAAATTTGCAATCATTCTTCAGAATTTGATTTTATCAAGACGAAGCATAGAAGACAATAGCGCAAGTAAATATCTGAGAGCTGGTATAATTAACAGGAAAAATGTTCACAAGTCTATAATATGTACAAGGATGATAAAATATCTCTGAAAATGCATGTTAGAATGCATTTCACTCTCGATTTCTTGGAATGTGCAAACTTATTCAACCATTATACAGCTGAGCATGTATATTATTCAGAGAAGGAATATAGGCTGTGAAATAGCATTGATAAGGACCCTCCAAATAATGTAAAGGTCTACGGACCAATAGTCCTAAAGCTAATACTCGGATCACAGTAGGATATTTAACAGATATAGGCTTTATCATGTTGGCAGAGTGCGCTTCAACTTAAAAAGGTGGGGGAAAGTTTTGACCAACAATAATAAAATTACACTAGATAATTGTTCAGTCATTGTTTGCCGACTTTATTACCAATAGATGTACCGCTTTATAGGGATTGTAAAATCTTTGCATCCTCTTGATCGTACTTAATTTCACTTGATGGAATTGTGCGACACTTTTCACACTCCCAAAGAGCGTCAACGGTTTCAAAAATCAACAGCATAAACAAAACCAACTGCAAAAACACCGCAATCAACATCGTTCTTTTCCTGTTGCACAGAGAGTATGCACACCTTTAATGACGGCCTGAAGCATTGTGAAATTGCGCAAATTTGTCTATTAATATGCAGTGACAAAGATCCCCTGTATAAAGGATCCATAACATTAATTTCACCCTCTTGGTAACCATAATTTGAAATGGTAATCCAATGCAGGTTTCCATCATAGAGGACTTGAACAAATGTTAAGGGTTTGTAGATCACAAAGTTTAAATGCTGCCCAATACTGGGATATTGTACTCAATTTACATTTAAAGAAGCTTTTTGTAGAAGCATTTGGAATTAATTAATGACATTGTAAGCATTTTCTAGTTTCTAATGTTGGTAATATCACTCGTTGCTAAGCCCTTTGGAACGTTATTCATATTTTTGTTGTTGTTGGTCTCATTATAGCTTATATCATTGAAAAAATCGTCAATTTGAGCATGAAATTCTGGTTCTGCGTACTGAAAATAAATCATCTTCCACAACAATGGTTTCTAATACACAACTGCTTTTGCTTTGTTTAGATACTGGTGGGTTCTTTTGAATCTCAATATGAAAAAAGAATTTAGTTTCTGCTGTCTTTTCACCGACTCTCCGAATTCTTATGCATTCTTTTTGTGGATAGTAATTGTCCATACACTATTGATCTCTTCTGAGAAATTGCTTTAACAGTGTTTTCATTTTTAACAATGTCTCGTTTGACGTTCGAAAATTTTCCTCAATACTTGTCATAAATTCTAAATTTTCAATCGAAAAAATTCTTAATTCTGTCAAGAGTTCTTCTAACTTTTTCTGCAAGAACTTTGATATTGGCAGCACGTTTTCAACTTCAACTTTTCATCTTCTTCCATACTGTCACCACTACCACTAAAACAATTGCTATCGCAGTCACGGTCGATACTGCCATGTCCTTGATCCTCATCACCAACATGATCCTCACCATCATCATCTCTTCCCTCTCCACCTGGTTCTCCAACATCACAAGCTGTCATGTTTTCATTGTCACTGTCGGTGTCTTTAGTTGCATTACGTTTGCTACATTGTTTACTATCATTATTTTGATCCACATTGCCTGGTTCAACCACACTGGGAATAAGTGGGTCTAAAGTGACGAAGGGTGAGCTGGTATAAAGAGACGAAAAGGAATTCAATTACGATTCTTTATACCGCTTGAAAACAGCAAAGAAATGTTTGCATGGAAGCCCCGCAAATTTCCAATCACAGCATTTCACATTTTGGCATGATTTTATCATCACCAAAAAAGACTTTGTAATAAACTTTACATTCATTGAAACTTTGAGCTTTAAAGATGCCATGGTCTACATGGTCTTTAACATTGCTAAATTGTACTTTTGTGCAAAATTTTTTACAAAATGTTTTTGGCAGTTTCTAAGAAACCAAGGCACGTAAGCGTAAGCGGTAGACATACATATAGTTACTTTGAAAATGGATAAAAAGACAAAAATGGAATGTGAATAGTATCTTTAAGGTGATAGATAAGGATTTGATTATCGCAAGAGAGAATCTAGATGAGAAATTAAGAAAACTCGTTAACAAGAATATAATCCCAGGCCCGTCAAAAACGGAGGGGAGGGGGCGGCGGTCACAGGACCGCCCACTTTTATGCAGAAATTTGTTTTTTCCTTTTTTTCGTACTCAAATTCTGAAAAACTGGCCATTGGCGCTCCCCCCCACTTTAGATATGGATCCGATGCGTCTGAATCCGTAGGAAAGGTGAAGTTGGAAAAGAGTAATATTCTAAGACCACAAACAAAACCCCTCTGTACATGAGGCAGTGGAAACACTAACACTCACGAATTAGAACAATCAAAAGTAGATGATAGTCCTGGTATTTCACATGAGTATGTCTTTGAATTGAATTCTCCATCAAATTTCAATATAAATCGTGTGAATGTATTCTGATTTATTATCTGACAACATAATAGCTCAATAAAATTTTCTTAAAACTAGTGAAAGTCAATTAAAAAGAATTTTGTATTAGACACATATGAATGTACTGACACTACGGAAGAATACAACCGTGATGATGACGTCAGAAACGAAACCATTAATAGCAATCGTAACTGAAGCATCAAAAAGAATAACAAACAAATATCTATTATCCTCGGTGACTCAATGGTGAAAGATTTAAAGGGCTGAATAATGAAGAAAAAGCTCAACAAAAGCGGTAAAATTAAAATTCATTTCATTTCTGGGTATACATCATCTCAAATGCTGCACTCCTTGCGTGGAATAGCTGAAGAGAAACCCGGTGAGGACATATTGCATGCCGAAACAAACAATCTAGCAAGTATAGAAAGCAAGCAAATTGTTCATAATATCATTGGATCTGGCGAGTATATGAAAATAAAAGGTATTACTTTTGACAAATCTTCAATTTGTCATCGTTTTGATAAACCCTAATTTGAATCAGAAAATTGCTGAGATTAACAATATGTTAAAAAATACCAGCAAGGAATATGGATTTATTTTTACTAATAATGATACTATTGATGATAAATGTGTAAATAGTTGGAAGCTTCATTTAAATAAACGTGGCGTAAGCATTATTGCCAACAATTTTATAAACGCACTTAAAAATTGACAAAATGGTTTTACAAGTAGATCTATTCAAAACATTATCTCAACGCAAATAAATGACGACAATAACAGTATTGAGATGTTAAAAAAGATAAAGCATGTCAACCAAAATCATATTGACATGCTAAATGAAATATTGACATACTATCAATATATGAAACTAAGATTGATGAGTCTTTCCCAGTCTCTCAGTTTATCATACCTGGTTATAATGTGCCTTTTAGGTTAGATGTGAATTGCAGGGGTGGTAGAATAATAGTATACGTTCGTGAATATATTTACAGAGTCTTACATACGATCCTACTTGCTTCAAATATCCATTGAAGCCATCATGCCTTGATCTTACACTTACAAACAAACCAAAAAGTTTTAAATGCTCTAAGAAACTTGAAACAGGGCTATCTGATTTTCATAAGATATTTGGTGGCAGAAAAGGAATGACATGTGACCATTTATACGGTCTTAAGTAAAATCAGATCGAAAAAGTCGACAAAAAATCTGAAAAATTTTATCTTTTCCTGAAGATTTCTATGAAGGCAAAAATTACAGCCCTAAATGTTATAAGGCGAAAAATGGCAAGTGACGGAATTAGGACCCGCCAAAAAAATTGCTGATAAGGTGTTACACATCAGCAGAGGTTAAACTAGTTTCTGTAGCAAGCCTTTGCCACCCAGTTCAACCAAGAAAAATCTTTTTATTTAGGGTCTCAAGACTTTAAAAAAATAGTCCAGCCAATATATTGTTAACCCTAAAACAAATTGCAAGAGAAAATATTTTATGTTCTTTTTCTCTCTTTATATATAGGTAATCATATCCTAAAAGTTAACTCTGATTTGCCTTTGCAATTTTTAGTAATTTAGAACTATTCTGGATGGGTTTTTGATAGTCTTTCATGATGGATGGAGAGGGGGTTAAAAATTACCCCCACTCGATAAAATCTCTAATACTCAACAAAATGAAATGAAACTTGGCACGAATATAGGATACCATAAGTAGTTTCCAAAAACAGAAAATATCTCCCCAAAAGTCATGTTAGCACATGATGACGTCATCAAAAATGCCCAAAAATTGCTATATTGTCTAATTTCCAAAAGCAAATATTGATGAAGTCACAGAGAGACCTCTAAATCCAATTAGATGATGATTTTTGGAAAAACGGAGTAGTGCTATATTTATTTTTCAAAAAGTTACCTCTCAGCACAAAATTTTTTGAAATTGGGCCAAAATGAGGGATTTTCCAAGGCGGCCATTTTGTTAGAAATTTAGAGCAAGCCATATGAACCTAACTTCATGAATAGCAATAAAATTGCACACACTTGTGTAGTTTGATGAATTAAATTGATTTAAATTGTTTCAGCGCATATGAGGCCCATTTAAAGTGATGACATCATCAAAAACTCTGGAAATCAAAATTTAAGTTTCCGCCGGCTTTTCGGCTGCTATTACGTCATAGTGACGTTATTATGTCGCGTAAGTGACGTGACTTACCATTTGGTAAAATATTTCACCAAATGAGGTTAGAAAAGCAAAGATACAACTAATTTACATCGAAATAATAGCCAATATTTTCTAAATATACACAAAACTTGCTATACCATGGTCGATTGATGACAACATAAAGGGACTGGAGCCGAGGTTTTGAAAAAATTTAACTTCAAAACGTTTGCAGTTAAATTTTGTGCACTGAGTTAATACTTTGTTCACAAAATATTAACCACTGGGGAAGTTATTGAAAAAACACTTGGGGGGAGGTAAATATACCCCTCATCCATACCTGCACCCATCCAAAACAGGCTTAATATTTTGTATTTAGCATTACAACGTAACACTCTCAGGAAGTTGGTGCCGGAACTCAGCAACAGTTTTTTTCACTTACCTCTAAAATTAAAAACGCTTCAGCCTTGAAACAAGGCGTACTCAAGTAAAAGGCCTAACCAACGTGCGATTGGAGGCGAAAATTGGAGGCAGGCTTTTCGTGAAATTCATTTGACAAAATGGTGGACATGAGGAGAGTCAACTTCAAGTTGAAAAGAAATTATGACAAATCTTATGGAACTTAATATGGCTCAAGGATATTTTGTTAGTGAAAGAAATCTCTAAGGACGATTTAGCATTTATTTATTATTTATTTAACAACTAGATAGCCAGGAAATGGAGAAATGAAAGGGAAAATGTAGCTAA
>JANSTP010274625.1:0-10129 GCA_025330745.1 Cladonema radiatum | reverse complement strand
GTACTCTCGAAGAAATCCTCACAGATATATCAAGCGTCAACTCATCTAATAAAAGAGCCTTACAAGCATCCTGGGACGGGGACATTACAAAAATAATAAAATGACACAAAAGAAAGCAATAACAAATCGCATGAGTAAGCATAGCACAAATGCAAGCAATTATGAAGGATTATGCAAGCACTCATTACATGCCAACTTTTCAATTTTTTCATAAGCTTTTAACTCTTTAATTGTTCTAATATTAGTGTTTTCTCCCATTACAAACAATAAAAAAAAGCTTCCAGATTATAATACCAACAAAAATATGGTAAACAATGTAATATTCAAAATAATAATAATGCCACGCTGAACAGAGATGTTCACGCTGCAACTGTCATCATATAAAAAAAAACAAATGGATATGTATACATGTATGTGTTTCTTCCAACTGAAAAGAAAGTTACTGCTACTGCTACTAGTCTTGGTTTCATATGAAAGAAATGATGAACAACACTTTTATTTCATCTCAATCCAACTTCTAGTTCTTAAGATATTTGAGTTGTATTATAACGTGAGATATTTAGTGTTCAAAATTTGGGTAATTTTTCTAACCAGTTTATGATATCATGAAATTTCCTAAGTAACAAATCTTCAAAAACAAATATCTATCTTGAAAACCAAAAGTCAGATTGAGATGAAATAAAAAGTGGTACTCATCAGTTTTTATCCTCTTTCATACAAACCCAACTAATATTTTCACCTCGGAATCCCTTCAATGTTAAGTTTTTTACCCAACTTGAGAATAATTTTCGCAACAGTTTTTTATATGACAAAAACAAGGCTTACCAACTTCAAACGAATCCGATGATACTTTTGCAGTAGTGCCGTCGGGTAGCTTAATTTCCAACTTCCCTGATACAACTTTATCTCGAATTCTCTGGATGGTGGCGTCGATTGTACTTTTGGCTTCGGTTATGTTCAGTATTATGTAAATACTTCCTTGATAAACATCACATTTGGTGTACATCGCATTGAGATATAATTTTGTGAGTACATCTCTACATATGTCTTCGGTCTTAAATGACCCTTTGTCACGTGATTCGATAACAAACTTGATTTTTTTGCTGGTCTTTTGCTCTGCAGCTTTTGTCGTTGTAGTTTTTGTAGTTTTCATTGTAGTTGTTTTTGTTATTGTCGTTTCTTTTTTGCCTTCCGTAGCACCGTATGTCATTTCTTTATCTTTAGTGGCTTCAGCAGGTTGTGTTGTCATTGGTGCTTCGGTAGGTGGTTCAGTGACAACTTTTACAGCTGTGAGATCGACCACATCGAAAACAGCACATGGTCCAATCTTCTTACAGTCGCATTTCGCTTTATCTTCTTCTACCATTGCTTCGGTACCATCTTCATCCCATTTTTGTTGTTCCATATCAAAAACGAAACACTAGAAAGCAGCGTTTCAATAAGCTTATTTATAGTAAACTCCTATTTTTACTGTTAGAACCCTATCTGAGCCTACAAAGTCAATTTGTAAAAGATCTACAGCTAAAAGTTTTGCGTCTATATAAGATTAAAATTTACAAGCGCTTTGTTTGAGTTGTAAGTCAAGTGATATAATAAAAGTGGTTTCACTATGATTAATGATTGCTGCTGAACACTACTTTCCACACCAACTTTAAACATGGACTAAAATGGAAATTTAGTTCTCCTTCAATAATAAGCAATTCTTTCACGCAAAACAGGTTTTACTAAAAATGGTGTAAAAAATTGATTCTTTTAACGTGAAATTAATTCCAAATTTTATCATATGTTTTCCATACCTTAGCTGTTCCTTTCCTCTCCCCATGGAGTTTCACTTCGATTTGGTACCTACCGTCAGGCACCACTTTTACTTCTTCCATCTCTCCATTCACATATTTGAAGAAATGCATAATATATACATCTGACAGTGGTACATTGTAAGCTTCGTTCATTGATAATGGATCAAAATATCCGCCATTCTCGTGGTGCAAGCTCATCTAAGAGAAATATTATAACTTGTTCAGCTTTTTATAGGATTTTTTTGTCAGAAATAATTTTAAAGACGGAGAGATTTCTGTCGTTTCCTATTAACTCAGGAACTTCAAAGAGTAATTTTATGAACAGCAGAAACATAGAGTAAATGGGTGTAAACACCTTAATGGCTTGATAGAAGAATATACACAGAAATATACAATAAGTAGATAGAATATACACAGAAACTTTGAATTAAACAAATCTTACTTTAGCCATTGTGAAGTATATTCCAGCACATTGTTTATTTACTTCACAATCCCATCGTTGATATTCAGTTTTGAATTTATTTGTCAACATGATAGATGATCCATCCAGCATATACCCTGTTTCTTCATCATTTGGATCATATTTCCAATAACCATATTTGATGAAGTTACTGTCAAGTGGTCCGCTTAATACTTCCACCTCCCAGTCTTCCAAAATTGATTTCTGAACTAATGGTAACATTGTGGTGAAATTATTAATAGCTTCTTTTGTTACCATCCTGTACAAATCTCCTTGATAAGGGTACATCACTGCTGAATATCCGCATGCGAAAAAGTCTCTCTAAATTCATGCAAACAAATTATTGAAGAAGCTATGTAACATTAATTTATAAAAGGACAACAATATTGTCCTTTTAGGCACGTCGATACTAATAAAGAATTAATATTACGAATAATACAGGTTGTCCCAAAAATAATTGCTTATTAGCATTTAAACCAGTTAAATTGGCTTTTTAAAAAGTGTGAGATATAGTTAATTTAAAAAAACGTAAATTCGGACTATCGAAAATGCAATTAACTGCCTGTTGAAGAGCTATTATTGTTTCTAAATACTTGGAAGCAAAGATCTTAATATTGGCTGCCTAGTTAAGCAAGAAGCATATCTAGTTAGACTAATTCCGACAAACTATCCTTAAAAATATTTGGAAACAATTGTGACAATTAACTTAACTTTCACTTTACTTGTTTCAATCACCAGTAATTATCACTATCTCGCACGTTTTATATTTCGTATTTACTAACTTCAAATACTAATTACCAATTATGTAACGAGTAATTAATGCTAGTGTCTTTTTGCCCTTTAACTTAGAAGGCTCAAAAATTGTTTAGTGGCAAAACATTGACATTCCTATTCATATTTAGTTCAAAATTACCATTTGAAACTCTGGGTGAACTTTACTTTAGGAAATCCTGTATAATATATTCGTAAAACAAATCAATTCAAGAATAGACAAGCTGTTCAAATCAACTTACCTCATTTTGAGCTAACCAAATCTTTGTGGCACGCTGAACATGTGCATAAAACGAAATATCATAAACAGTAAATAAAGTGCAAAAATATTGATTGCATAAAAAAAATGCATTCATATTGACAAGTTAGAAGAAATGCCTGGTTCTTAAAAGAAATCCTATACTTAAAACCGTTTTTATTAGTTCAGGTCAATAACAAGAGGGTTTCACATGATTATAAAAATAAGCTTTGTTACATACAGCTAAAATTTGTTTTTGAGCCCTAAAAAATGTCGTTTTAGTTTTATCATTTACTTGTTCACATATCAGAAAAAAAAAGGATTAAACAAACCGATCTTAAGAAAATAAATAATTTATAAAAAATTTTCTTTAGCTGTTCACATTTAACAAAATTAATTTTCGAACCCTTTTTTTTCTTCATTTCGAACGTTTTTTTTCTTCCTTCTTTTTTTAACGTTAAAAATCACTTGTTAAAAAACAAAAATTTTTTATTTTTTAGCCAACTGTTTTTAACGTTAAAAACCAGTTTTTATCCTTAAGCAAAAATTTTACTTAAGTCTTCCCATCTCAACTTAAAACCCTTTTTTAGCTAGAATGAATAGACACAAAATTTCACTTAAGCTTAAACAAAAAAATTTTGTTGTATGTGACAAAGGCTTGAATGGAAAAAGTATGTTTTTATTAAAAAACTATGACCAATGATTTTATGAAATTTTCGATAAAATAGGTTTGACATATACGTGAAAAATGTGAACTTAATTTTTTATGTAATATACTCTAGGAACTAGTACCTGAGAATTAAACCTAAAAAATGAAACTCAGTGGTGGGAGCAAAGATTTTGGAAAATTGAGCCAATATAGCTTTTCAAGAACAAAAAATTTATCACCCAGATATTTTTCCGTCTCCAGTTATTACTGTGTCATGTAAAGATGTCAGGGAAGACAAACACATTAAATTCCAAAATTCATTTATTGATTTTTATGAACACTATTTGAAAATATGAAAAACTATTTTACTAAATACTCCCCTAAAACATTTTACTTCATAAAAAGGAACAAATGCTTAGATATCAGCATTTCTTATTTTATCTTGATAGCAACACAACTGGGTATGCCCAAAAAATCTAAAGAGAGTTTTTAAGCTTAAAGAGCTATTGAATTCGATTTTTAAAAAGATTTTATCATATTATATGGAATTCTGTAAATTAAGACTATGTTATTTTTAAGTTTAACACTTTCATCAACAACAAATTAAAGAGAAAAGGAAAAAACGAACAAGACAATTAAAAAATAAACATAATAAGCACTCAGAAATAAATAGGTAGACACTACAGAAATATATTTGGCTAAATATATTTGACAAATATATTTAAAATGCGTCAAGCGAGAATCAAATATATTTGAAAAGATTGTGAGTTCAGCATATGCATATTCTCACAATATGCTTTTAAATCAAAATCGATTTGATTTAAACTCACAACATTCTCTGAAGTTTGCCGTCAGAAACAATACTCCCTTTACTTTTAATAAAAAGAAAGAAATGTCTTTTGAGAAAATAACAAAATGTGCTACGTGATTTTAAATATATTGTAAATATTTTCTAATATATTTGAAGGAACATTTTAAATATATTTGAACAAATAGATTTTTCTAGTGTCAACCCAGCTTTAAAAAATTAAAAGGTGTAAATACCGGAGAGAAATACGAGTTGATAATATCATACGACTGTGAGCATGCTGGCTGGTATTTACAATCTTTGTAACAGACACTTGGCCTTGCAGCATCTAATATACCGTCATCTTCTGCTTCCTTTACTGCATCAACAACAACCTTTTGTAAATAAACAAGATGATGTGCATAACGTATTTATAGAAGGTAAAAGGTAAATCATAATAAACCACTATTTTAGGATGATATCCATTTTTACATGCTATTTAACCCTATTAGACCCTTTTTGAGATTCCGATGCCATCCCCCCTTGATTTTTCAAAAACTACTTATGGATAAGTAATGAACCTTTATAAAGTAAGAGACAAATCTATTCTGAACACTTTGGTATCAAATTTGGTACGGAATACGCCCCCCTCTTCGAGTTTAATAGGGTTAAGATTTCGCTCCCTTTTTTAAATTTGTTTTGATATGAATATATTCCCAACCTAGAGCAAAAGCTTGCTATTTAATTGTTTTTCCTGATTAAAAAACTAGAAAGAGAATCTCAGACATTTAAATTTCCAAGAAATCTCTCTCATAGATACTTAATATTACAAACTACAATTCTTTTCCAGCGAATAACTTGAGTAAAAAAAAATGACAAGCAATTTTCTTTGAAAACTAAGCAAGTAAGAAAACATACATCTTTGAAGTTGTAGCAATCATCATCGCTCATGGGTTGACATTTTTCTTCTGGATCTGCGGAACGTCTTCTTCTCCTTGATTCAGTATTTGTCTGAGCACTCACTAAGTTACCTCTTAGAGATGTACATGTCAAAAACATCCCTATGAATAGAATAACAATAAATTTTAGGTTTTAAAAAATCTCTATAAACGGATCCAGAATAAACTTTTAGTACCATTGGAAGGGTCCGACTCGAATAATTTTTGTTATTAAGTTTATCGTCTTTATCAAGGCCCTTCCACCCAGCTTTGTATTTATTATTCAAATATTTAGTTTTTCATTATTTTTAAGTACATACGTATTTCAGCGTTTGGGTCAGCCATTAGTAAATTACAAATTACCCTAATATAACGAGACACAACATTGGAAAACGAAATTTGAATCATAAAAAGAATACAAAATAAAAACAAACCACTATCCTTGCGTTAGCATGAAACCATTCACAACGGTAACATGGCAGATTTGTTATTCGATTGAGAAGCTAGCATTTAGTTTATTATGGTGAAACAACATGAGAATCAATATACACGCTTTTTTTTATAAGCTACACGTTTATAAGCAACCAGTACTGACTTCGAATTTTTCTGATACTGGAAGCAAACGTTTTTCATTAAAGCAAGGGATAATTTCTTTTAACATAAATATTTATAAGAAAAACACATATTGCTTAGGTGTCAGGGGAATTATTCCTCAAAAAAAGAGGTATTATTAGTTCAAGTATTGACAATAAAGTTAAGCATTGGACATCATTTTAGACAATCTAAAAAAATTGCTGCTAATTTTACACAAACAACTGCTAAGAAATTTTCAGTACTGAATGCGCAAATTTCAGGAAGAAACTTTGGAGTACTGACCCCTGACCTTAGTTGCTTATAAAAAGTGTGTACATTATTTAATTAATGTTAAATCCTATTTCTTAGATCTTTCATCTTAAATCCTCTAAAATAAAATGTGGAAATCTCACTGTCTTCGTTTTTCTTCTCATTACATGCAGCTTCCATTTCGTCGTTTTTTGGTTCTTCAACCAGATTTATAACATCCAATTTACCTTTTACAATATGATTCTGTTTTGTTCTGCCTTCGCAATGAATTACTACAAACATCGAAAAACACAAAAACTAAGTAATTTGTACGAAGTAATTATAAATAAATAAATAAATAAATAAATAAATAAATAAATAAATGAATAAATAAATCATAAATAAATATAAATTGAAAAAGGCATTCCAAAGTCACTACTAGTTCAATAATGGAAACTTTTATCTAGTTGAGTCAAATATATACAATAAAGACAGGAAAAAAAACCATCACACTGTAACCCTTTTAATGGGTTACTTTTATTTACTTATTTTTCTGCTGTTTTTGAATGAACTTGAATGAAGATAGGGTAAAATGGATATTAATATTTTCATGAATAAAAGGGGATATTTAAAAAGGGAAATGAGTTTTTGAAAAAAGGTTTGCTATTTTATATCTGCTATTTTCTGACTGATAAATATTGACCTGCCCTTTATATCAGATGTATTATTTTGTGCTTAGAAATAAATATGTTCTCAAACAAAACAACTTTTCGAGATTTCAGTATGTTTACCATAAAAAATCGTAAACGTGATGTCATAAAGAATTCTCAACGAATAAAAAAATTCTTACTTCGTAATATAAACATGATACACGTTTGAACTAGCATCTCTCAAAGGAGTCCATAAGAAAGTTATCGTTGTCATGGCCTCAGTCTGCCTTTCACAAAACTGCAATTTTACAGTGGCTGGGAGTCGTTTTATTGCATAAAAAATAAACTAATTGAGAAACTAGAGCTGTCCTAAATATTTCAAACATTATCATTGCTAAAAAAATTATTTTTCTAAAAACTAAAATATGAAATTTTCAAATCTTTCAAAAAAACCTGATGACGTAGGAAAATCTCTGTAGGCTCTTAGACTACCTATAGAGTGACATTTATCTCCAACATAATTCAAATCCTCATAACCAAATAGTCATCAATATAACAAAGAAAAAAACTCACTATAATTGGGCAAAATAAAAGGTATGCAAAACATGCTATCTTGTTCCACTGCCTCTAGACCATTTTCCTGGTAGATCTTTACGGAGTCAAACTTTTCTCTATAGTTGAGGTAGAGACAAAACATTCTCAGTGGTTTCACTTTTTCTTCACTGGCAGGTTCCATGGCCACTAAAACATAATTGCAATAATTATGAGTTGAAAATTCTGATGCTGGACATGAAATTACTTTTTTATTGTTTAATTATAAGACTGGTTGCGAAATCAAGCATACTTCAATAAATCCATTAATGTGAAGTTTCCAACAGCCCCTATTAAGTTAATTGGTCGGAAGCTTTTTATAACAAAAGTTTTGTTTAATAAAGGTAATCATTGTTCATGTTGAATCCACATGAAATTCACAATTACACTTTTCTTTTTGCTGACAGGGAGCGCGTTCGGCTGTGTTCGCTAAACTGGAATTTTCATCATTATTGGTACTTTTTGAAAAGACAAATTGGAAATGACGTAGAGTGTAAAGGCCGATTTCCATTTTTTGATTTCTAGCGCTCGCGTGACAAAAAATGTCAATTAATTTTTATCAATCCATTAGTTTTATTTTACTTATTAGATAAATTTTAATTACTTTTCACGACACACATAATTTTGAGGACATCTTAAGTATCTTTGTCGAACCACCACATCAAAATGCGGAATGGAAATGGGCCCTAAGCACCCTGAAAAAAATAATTTGACCAAACTTTAAATTCGCTTAATTTTCAGCTCAGTCGTTAGATTATCGTGACTTATTGAAATCCTGAAAGTTTCAGACAAATCCTGAAAGTTTCAGACAAAAGCCATCTTGTCTTTCATCAGTTTTTGTTTACAATCTGGGACATAAAGATGAAGGTGGTTTCTATATACTCACCAAGGAATTCTTGATAAGAAAACTGGATAATAAGATATATCATCAAGGGATTGTTTCATGACGTTTTGAGAACTTTAGGCTAAATAATTCCTCCTGTCTTACTTCTGTTTCCCAAAGGAACCCTATAATTTCAATTCTTAGATTCCATTTTTTGTTGTTTATAGAAACCAGCCTTTTTTTAAATTTCGAACGTGCGTTCAATATATCAAACACTGTGACGTTTTTCAATGGAACAAAGAAGAAAAAATAACAAACTTAGTCGTCTTTTTGAGGCTTGGATCATCAAAACTATACATAGAATTTGTCTAAAATTTTCAGGATATCAATAACTTATGATAATCTAACGATTAAGCCAAAAATTAAGCATATCTAAAATTTGATCAAATTATTTTTCCAAGTTGCTTATGTACCTTTAAACAGCTCGATATTAAACATTATAATTAAAACGTGAAGAATTTTATATACATTTTATTATGTCTTGAATTACTTTCTGTGAATTATCGAATAGAAATAGCTCATTTATCCATATCATTAGCTGTTCTAAAAACATTTGTACTCTCTATGCATAATACGCATAATTACTGTCATCACCCGGAAAAGCACTCTGACACAACAATGCTTGGTATTGAAGGAAGATAACATATAATGTGACGATTTTATCCAAAAAAACTTATTAGTGTGGTTTTCATGATTTATTTACTTCTGATTTACTTTCCTCTTTAATCACTTTTGCAATATGTCTTATATAAGTTTTACACTCACTTTAATAAATGATCAATCAAAATCTAATTTTTCCTTCAAAAACTTGACTTCTTTTAATAGCCAATTATATTTGATCTTGCAAAATGTTCAGAAAGTCCCAACAATCAGAAAATCCTATACAATATTTTGAAATTTTAACCTAGCTCCAATATGCCAACGTTGTTGTGATAAACATATGCTTAGGCAAGCAAAACCAAATAAAATAACAGAATCAATTCTGTACCTGTTACTGTTTCAAGTTTTTCATGTTCAATCATGACTGATTGTTCTTTTTCCCGACATGTGTCCAACTCATCTTTAATTTTCACAATGAATTCATAATATCCAAACATTGTTAACACATTTTCTTCCGAAAATTCGCAAATCATTTCATCATCTTTAAGCGCATCGTTGGCGGACATACTACAGTAAGAATCGATATCTTCGATTTCCAAATCTAAAAAAAAAAAGAATTAAAACTTACATTTATTTGTTACCAACTAATAAAAGATTAAATGATCATATTTTAACGAGATGAACAAATTTTCAATTTAATTTTTTACAATTTTCAAAATTCAATTTTCTATGAAACTAGATACGTGTTTTTAAATATAAACTCCCAATTCACAGGAATTAGATTATCTAACGGCAATTTAAAATCGAAACTGTTCTATTTCGACTTAAGCTTTCCATGTTTAACTGTATAATCTATATACCACAAAACTTATAATAATTAATAAAGGAAGAAAGTAAGAATATCAACAAATTTAAAATAGCATAAGCTTTTCGATATCAAAATA
>JANSTP010274614.1:0-10129 GCA_025330745.1 Cladonema radiatum | reverse complement strand
AGGTTGTGAATCAATTTCAATTGTTCTAGTCAACAAAAATAATACCCTCTTCTTGTTTTCAATAGAAAATATAAATTACAATAGGGAGCTTGAAGAGAAAAAAAATTAACGATAGTAATATCTCACTTTTTCATCATTAAATATAGATACAAATATAGGCCAAAAATATGAATAAAAAAAATAAAAAACATTTCAGCAAGAATCACATCTTTTCAATTCTAAGTTCTAACAAAACCAATTCTTTCGTCCGATTATAAGGAAAGTATTTTGGGAAATCCAACTCAATTTCTGAAAATGTCAACTTGTACGTGGGAAAAGACGTTTGAATTTGTTCTTCAAAACTCTTTACTGCTGTTAAAAAATATTCATAAGCAGGTGCACGAACATCTAGATCTTGAAGTGTAAACTGGATTCGTTTTTCAATTGAGAAAAAGATAGTGACAGAACTAATTGTGACTGACATAATATTTGAAATTGTGTCAAGTAACGCATCTGTCAATGAATTATCATAGATACAATCTGCCACAAATACGTATTCAACCTTTTTTAATTTTTCAACATCTGAAAACGTCCAGGAATATTGTTCACTTCCACATGAAGCAGGCTCAAGCTTTCTCAAAAAATTAGTATTATACCAATCAAGTTGACGGACACTAAATTTATTTTCATTACTCGCTATGACATTATTTTCTAGATTTTCTTTACACATATCTAAAATATCAGTTTTGAAGTCTGTCACAAAAATATGATTGACTTTCAAGGAAGCTACAATTGATAGCAAGCCAATACCACAGCCAAGTTCAATACAATTTGAGCTAACAAACTTTTTGTTCTCTAAAAGATATTCTGCGAGTACAAATGATCCTTTCCATAGTTGCTTTCCAACTGAGTTGAGGTTTGTTGATTCCGAATGAATCAAGGTAAGAATGATAGTATCATCATCATTATCATTGACGCTACCATCACTAGAATCAGGACAGTAATCACCATCATTATCTTTTTTAAGTTTTGAATATTTTTGACTAACTTTTTCGTCTGGTGACAATCGTAGATTTAATCGTGCTATGAACTTTTCTTTATATGGAACGGATTTGATTTCAATATGTACCTCAGAAAGTACTTTGTCACTCTCATAGTTTTCCATTAGTTCTTTAATATAATTGAAACAAAAAGGCAAGGTAAAATGATTAAACCAAAAATGTTGTGTGTTATTAGTTTCTTATTTCAAAATCAGCAATAATAAAAAGATTCTTATATTACATAAACTAGAAAAAATAGGAAGTTCTGTAGGTACGTTTAGATTCATAAAGCATCTGTTTACGGAAAAACTAACACTTAATTTACTTTATGCATCGAAAAAACAAAAGAATTAATACTCTTACACCAAAAAGATAGTAATAATAACCTACTGTAGTTCCTTAAAATGTTTAATATTTAATACATTATGCAACACAAGGATCTGAATTATGTTTAAAATACCACTCAGCGGTTGTGTCATAAAGAGAGGTTTTTAGGACATTATGGCATTTTGTCTTAGTGAGTTTTTGAAAAACCATTTAGCAAAAATGAAAATCATTTACAGGACCAGTCATTTGAGGCATGCATTCACACGCATGCCTCAACACACACCTAAATTTACTCTACAATAATGGATATTTTGGCAAATAATTAAAAAATCAAACCACTAAATTTTCTCAAGGAGAGTGATGAATGCTCCCTACATTTACCATTTTTCAAAATTGCACCGTGATATTTCAAACACTATGAAAAACAGACTACAATAGTCATCAAGATATTGGGTGGGAGGAGTTAAATACTGTAAAAAGATGCTAAAAAATATCTCAAAGACTACTAAAAAGTTAAAACAGAAAATATATTAAAATGTTTTATACTAAATCCTTTCTTTATAACAATTTGTATTAATTCATAATATGGCTCTGTGTACAGTGTACCTTTGATTTCTAAAAATATTTCGGACAACGAAAATATGTTAAATCACAATTTGTTTAGAATAAGCTGAAAGAAATGAAGTTGCACAGGTCAGAAGTGAGAGATTTTTGAATTTATTATTCTGAAAAGACGTATGAACTCAGAAGAAAATAATAAGGCAAGACAAAAATGCCAGCCTCCCTTGATACCAAATATAATAAAAACTGTACAAAAATAAAAAAATAGTAACGAATGGTGGGTAGTAATAAGGTATAGAGAGAATCTAAATTCTCCGATTTGGGCTATTGCAGAGGCAGGTGGTAGATGAGATGAAATATTGACAAAATATGAGTGGGAAACGGGAGGTGTGCTGACAAAACTTTGATAAAATAAACACCAAAGTGCACATCTCAATAATACTTCTTGAATACTTCTTGAAGTTGGTGCGATGTTTTGAATTTTATTTTCAATGATAATTTCATGGATGAAGTGTATATTTTCACAAAAAACTTTTTTTTATTGTCCTGCAGGAAAAGGTAGTTGCTATAGATATCAAGTTTCGTAAAAATTCTTTTAAAGAGCTCTTTCTTAGTAACAAAATTAGTGTTTTGTGAAAATGTTGAGAATATTTTGTTAAAATGTAGCTTGCAAAAAGGTAATATTTGCAGGCTTGTTTTCAGTGTTTCACCCTACTTCACGCTACACCACTAAATCACATGATCAAATTTACAGACATTGTGAGTGTTGATTGGTTCCTTTCTAGTAATGACATGAGCTTAGATCAGAGAACAGAAGATTAATTAATAGTTGATTAAAAGAGCTTATCCAGAAGAGTAAGAAAACTTAAACTGGTTACAATACAAATAAAATCTTATCCCATGACATTGGTCCAACAGAATCTACTGTCTCAAAGTGCAAATACTCTTTTTCTAAAACATTTGATTCACATTGGAAGAATGTCCCAACTAAAATAATAACTTCTTAACCAAACCTTTGCACTCCCATACTTGTTTATAGTATCAAATAATAATTGCTCCATTGAACAATCCAAGAGTAACATGCTTATTAAAGATTCAGACTTCCACGGTTACAAACTAACAATTTTGCAGTAAAGTAATTACCACCACAATATCTACCAGTTGAAACCTGAAATGATCACATGCATATTTCTTGAAATATCAAATAACAATAGTGGCTACCTTCTATGAAATCCAAAATTTTTAGCATCATATCTGACAGTCTGTTATGCACCTCTAAACAAAGTATTAGTCAAACTTTTAATAGCTATTTTTCTTCATTCCAAAAGGAAATTGATGACAAGATTATCAAAACTCCATCTAACTTCAAAGATTTTTTATCTAACTCACCATCTGATTCATTCTTTCTTCGGCAAACAAACCAGAAGGAAATAAAATCCTGCATTATGAAGTTAAAGAATCATGCAACATGTCATCCCTCAATTATCTCTACAAGTATATTAAAACATTGCAAAAATGAGCTTTCTTTTCCTCTTGAAATAATCATTAATCATTCTTTTTCCTCTGGTTCATTTCCATCTTTGCTAAAAACTTCCTCAATTGTTCCAATCTTTTAATCTGGTGACAAAAGTTTACCTGGTAACTATTGGTCCAATTGTTTTGATATCAAATGTTAGTAAACTTATTGAAAAACTTGTCTATGAGAGAGGTTATCATTTCTTTGAAAAAACCAATTTTTATTTCCGAACCAATTTGGTTTTCATTGGCAGCACTCCACCACTCACGCTATAATGTTTTCAACAGAGATGATAAATGAAGCTTTGGACAAAAACCATTTTGCATGTGCAGTTTATCTCCACTTTATTAAAAAGGCTTTTGACACTGCAAACCATCAACAAATTCTTTATCTAAACTTGCAAAATAAACCTCTTTTTAATGAAGATGAATTATCAGATTTAGAATCAGTATTTTATGGAGTACCTCACGGTTCTACCTTAGGCACCCTTCTTTTTATGATTTATATAAATGACATTTATTGTGCTGTTGAAGATTGTGATTTCTTTCTCTTTGCTGATGATACTAAAATGCTCAAAGACAGCAAGTTTCTTAAAGTAATTAATACGTCTGTGAATAATGACCTCTACAATAAAATATTGCCCACTGGCTTTGTGCTAACAGGATATCTTTGAATACAAAAAAGGCATTTGTATTACTTTTCCATTCAAAAAATAAGGCTGTTACTAAGTATATGAATTTTAGACTTAGTGGTGAAAAATTAATGATGCAAATGACGAAGTCTATATATCTTGGTCTATTTTTTCAAGAGAATTTAGATTGGTTGGTTTAGATTTTCGGAAGCTGCAAAGAGGATGAGGTTTATTAGCTAAAGTTAGGTATTATGTTCTTCAATATTTAGTCCCATCGATATATGCTTCTGTTTTTAATTGCTATCTTGCATACGATTACAAATATAAGTAAGTAAGTTTTATTTAGCCACTCTAAGTTAACAGGGATGAAACGCCTAACTCGAAACTCTAAGATTCAATGAACCTTAGGGCTGGCTGCCTGGTGTGCTGCCAACTGCGCTATCCGCTCTTAAATTTGGGAATCTTCTTTGATAAAAAAATGAAAAAACTTCAAGACAAGGCTATTTTATTGATCAATTTTGAGAGAAAAAAAGATATAGTTATTACTTAATATTCTAGTAATAAGATTCTTACTAAGTTCAGAGGTTTTCTAAAAGTGAATAACACCATTTTTATCAAAGAAAGTCTTCTAGAAAATTGTTCAAAAAAAGATATCATTTTCAAGAAATGCGCAGTAAGATTCTAAATTTTGTACCAAATAAAATTTGAATAATGAACAACAAGTATTGCTAAATATCCACTAATTTTAAAAAACTGTTCAACAAGTTTAGCATGGTACTTTTACACTAGGTAAGATAAAGAATAACAATTTTGGCGCTATTGCAGTACCGTATATGCCCCTAAGATTTTTTTGTTCTTTAAAAGCAAAAATAATCCATTATGAGGATTCCCAAGGAAAATATAAGTTGGATTCATTTGAAAGAGGAGAAAAACTTATGAAAACCGCTTTTTATTTCATCTCAATTGGACTTTTCGTTCTCTAAATATTTGAGCTTAAATATTTGTGGCTTAGGGAATTTCCCTAAAGTGTTGAAGAATGCCTAAGGTTGGTTGTGACAAGTTGCTGATGGATGGTGGGTGGGTAGGTTTTTCGAGAAACATCAATTGGATGTTTCTTATGGCAGTAGAGTATGGATGAGGCATTTAGCAAGTAAATACTGCAACCTTTGTCTAACTGCAGAATAGCATCCAATTCAATTTGTAGTGACTTATTAAAAAAGAGTGCCTAGAAATGAAATGAAAATGAAATGAAATGAAATATATTCTTTTTAAGCACATATTTACATGATAAAGAAGATCAAAGGAGGAGATATTCCTCGTTTGGAAGGCCAAAAAACCATAGCTAAAAAAAAAAAAAAAAAAAATTAAAAGAAGAACAGTACAAAAACAAACAAAAAATAAACACGAAATAACAATACGCTATATAACATTACAATAAAATATTAAAAAGTTAAAATGTGCACTAATGCAAATCTATCTAGCTACATTTAACAACATGCCATAATTTGTTCACACTTAATTGTTCATTTTTACTGATGGTAATTTGAAGTCGTTAACTGTTTTTGTAATTTTGTAATTTTCAACCTTCCCATGAGAGTTATCACCCTTTTTCCCATAGCTGAGAAGAAAGTTGTGGAACCAGTGGAAGAGAATGTGAGAACTTAATAACCACTTAATAGTTCTTTGGTTAACATCTGTCTAACCATATCATAGCTTAGACTATCCAGAACACTCTTTGGGTGCGACGCAATAAATCGATTCCAGTCTAAAATGCAATTATATACTGTAGATAACCTACCATATCTGTTCGTCTGTGTTTTCATTATCTCAAGCTGCCCTATAGCTGCACTTCTTGTATTATAATTATGCATATTATTTCTTAACCTGAATTGTTCACAGAAATTGTCAGGGAGCAAACCTTCTTCAACCCTCTTCATAAAAATACAGTTTTGGACATATAATAGATCATCAAATTTTAGTATTTTAAGATCTTTAAAAAAATTATCAAGACCATTATTTCAAGACTTCGAAAAAGTATTTTTCTAATTGCACAATTTTGGAGACCTTGGATTTTTGTTTTCATTTCTTGAATATTCTCAGCCCAAATTTGAGAGCCGTACAGTATATGGGAATTAAAAATGGAATGATAGATCACAGTCAGGGTGTTTCTGTTCAAGTAATAACGTAGTTTTGACAAAATTCCAATTAACCGACTAAGTTTCAGTTTAAGCTGATAATAATGTGCTTTCCATTTTAACATATTATCAAGTAGTATTCCAAGATACTTCGAATGAGTATTAGGGTTAATTATGACTCCATCTAGTTTTATATTATACTTCCTGGCATGGGATTTATTGATAGGATCAAAAATAAGTAGTTCAGATTTCAATGCATTTAAGCAGAGTTTGTTTGCTCTAAGCCAGTGGCTCAAGTTTTTCAGATCTTCATTCATCAATTTAACCAACATTTAATAAGATTTATGAGAAAATACAAGACTGGTATCATCAGTAAAGTGAATAACGCTTGAGAACTTTATTGAAGTGTGCAGATCATTAATGTAGATTATGACAAGTAAGGGTCCTAAGATAGAAGCCTGGGGAACGCCACATGTAACTTCAAGTGTATCTGAGTTTTCACTAGCTATAGAAACAAATTGTTTTCAATTTGAAAGGTAGGACCAAAACCATTTGCTCTTATACCTCTTATACCATAATGTTCCAACTTTGAAAGGAGAATATTATGATCGACTGTGTCAAAAGCCTTTCTAATATCAATAAAAATGCTACAGGAAAATTGTCCATTGTCAAGACCATTCTGTAATTTAATTAATATACGCATTAAAGCATCGTTAGTTGATCTTTTCAATCGAAAACCAAATTGATTATAATAAAGAGCTTTATTCTTGGTTAAGAAACAATACAATCTTTGATGCATAAGTTTTTCTAAAACTTTACTTATGTTTGACAGAAGAGATATGGGCCTATAATTGCTAGTTGTTGTCTTATTGCCTGATTTAAATACCGGTACAATTTTTGCAATCTTGAGCATGTCGGGAAAGCACCCTTGAACGAAGCTGGAATTGAATATATTAGCAAGTGGCTTGGATATCTGCTCTTTTGTAAGCTTAAGCAAATGAGTTGGTATGCTGTTAGGACCTACAGACTTGCTGTTTTGCAGCAAGGAGATAGTTTTTTCAATTTCATTACTACAATTTAGTTTGATGAGGAATGAATTTAGGCTCTGGTTTTTCAAATATGAACTTAAGGTTTTGTTAGAGGGTCTGATCAACCTTTGCGCTCTAGGTCCAACATGGACAAAGAAATCATTGAAGACATTCGAAAATTCTTTTTTATCACTTACATTTTTGCCATTTTCCTGAAGAAGAGATGGAGCTTTGTGGATCTTATGCCTTCTAGGATTCATTATTTTGTGAATACCTTCCCAAGTTCTTTTACAATCTTTTTTGTTCTTTTCAAAAAATGTATGGAAATAATTTCTTTTACTATTTCTTATGAAATCTGTGGTACGATTGCGTTGCAATTTATAAAGAGAAGCAAGTTCTTCCCTTTTCTCCTTCTCCTTTTCTTTTAAGAATTTTTGATGGGTTTCAGGCCTTCACGGGAATAAAAATGCTGGTGTGCTACTACCACACGCCAAAAACCAGGTGTGTGCTTTTTAAAAATTGATTCTTTAGAAAACAAACACTTATTGATTTGAACTTAGTGATGAAAGTTGTTAAAAAGTGTTGCACTCTACCTGGACATATGCTTTATGTTACAGTGCTAGCACAAATAAAATTTATTTATTTTCCATATTTTGGTGTGTGATCCGAATATTATGGAGTGTGTTTATCACACTCCTCACAGCAAATATGGTGTGCGTGGAGGCGTGCGCATGCTATCGCACACAATTCCTGTAAAGGCCTGGTTTTGTTGCGTTCTCGTATTCCTTTTAAAATGTCACTTGTAATCCATGGATTATCATGTATTCTTTTTTCAGGTACATTGAATTTTTCATACCGAGCATGGTTATCTAAGACGCCATTAAATTTTCCATGAATAACGTTAAAAATTGGTTCACATTTCCATTTGCAAAATTATTTAAATCAGCATTTTCGATGTCTCTGACAAATAATCTGGGGTTAAATTGCTTGAAGTCCAATTTGAATACTGTTCTTGTACCACAATTTGAATTAAGGAGATTTTTAATTATCATGAATTGAGGCAGATGGTCAGATAGGGTAATAGTATATAATATTTCCAGATAGTGTTTCATAATCATCTTTATTGAAGAAAATGTTATCTATTAAAGTTGCTGTGTTTGCTGTTATTCTGGTTGGGTGAAGAATGCACGGGTGGCAATTTTGAGAAAGAAGTTTTCCTAAGAGAATAAACGAATCATTATGACTTTTGTAGTTAAGAACGTTAAAATCAAAATCTCCACATAAGCAAATCGGTTTTCTTTCCTTAGAGATCTTATACAGAAAGGTCTCAAGACAGTCCTCATTAAAAAATTTTGGGTTGATGGCGGGATATCTGTATATGCAGCCAATAAGAAAATTTGTTAATTTTTCGTTGATAATCTCAATATTACTGATTCAAGTTCCTTACTAGAAAAAAGATTAAGGTCCTTTCGAAGTTTGTAATTTAGTTTATTCAAGATATATATCATGGTACCTCCTGCCTGGGAATCTGCTGGAACAAATGCGTATGTATAACCGTCCAGATTGATATTTGTTGATGGTGATAAATTATCCAATACGGAGTGTATATTCTGCCGGTACCGGAAAAATAAGGGTCCTTATTCTGCCGGTAAATTTATAAATTCATTCCCAGGAAATTCGAAAAGTATGGGATCGAGTTTTTTGTCCAATCAAATTGTTTAAACGCACCAACTTTTTAATTAGTTAGTTGATTAAAAATATTTTGCATCAGATTACCCCGGTCTGTTGAAGAGAAAAGTTGTGAATATATAAAAGCTAAAAAGCTTTTTGTCAAATAAATATTTTTTAAAAAAGTATTTATGGAAAAATAAAAACATCGCTGGAAAAGGGGCCCTAAATAATTTTTTTTTCTCTATGATTATTTTTCCGACATTATTTGAACAGTAGGCGCAGAGAAATTTTGTAAAGATGAGGCAAAAACTTTATATGAATAGTTGAGACTTTCATGATAAATGAGCTCATGATGAGATGAGATATTTTAAACAGCAGCCCATTCCTTGTCTTATGAAACCAATACCTACTTGCTATATCAAACAGAAGTAAAGATATTTTTCTAACAACCCAATTTTTTATTGCTAATCCTTCAACAAAACCTTGGTTTTATACAGACATTCTCATGCTCACTTTTTCATTTCCACAAAGTCTGAAATGTTTTTAAGAAACAAACAGATTTATGGGCTCCAAAGTCAGCAAAAGTTTTAATGTTTTTTTTTTATTATTCTGAAGCATAGAGGGATGTAAGTTTAAACTAAATATTTCATTGTTAAAGAATAAGAGTTAAAAAAAAATTATAAACCAGCATAATAAAGGACTGCCGTTATTCGACTGGTAATTTCATTTGCCGGCAGAATAAAGAGGGGTCTTATTCTGCCGGTACCGGCAGAATATCCATGTCCTATTCAATATTTTGCATTCAGAGAGGCATATAATCTGAAACTTAGGTTTTATGTTCAATACCGTCTTAAGACCATCAACATGGGAGCATATGGATGCAATGTTGATATGGAAGATTTTTAAATCTGATGGAGATGTTTTTATTTTAAGTCATTAATTGAAAAATAAGGGACTATGTTGGTAATGTGTCATTATCTTCAAAAATGTTTAAAAGCTTTTGTAACGTGACATTGTCTAGGGCTGTATCAAAACAAAATGAATTCTTTTCCACTACATGAATTGTTTCAAAAAGTTCTGTATAATTCATATCAGAAAAAGACATATTTATTTTAAAACATTTTTGGCAATACCATAGCTAGCTCATATCTTCAGAATTCTTAATTTTTAATTCTGGTTCAATCAAGGGACACAGGGTTGACTTTACAAGGATCGTGACCATAGGTCACCATCCTTGTAAA
>JANSTP010274603.1:0-10130 GCA_025330745.1 Cladonema radiatum | reverse complement strand
TCCCGGTGAGCCGGACAAAAATTTGGCTTACCCGGTGAGCCGGAGCATCCTCACCGGGTCACTGAGACAGGGGTGTAACAATCGCCAATGAATCGTTAGAACTAAATATATAAGAAATGTACTCCCTTAACCCTATCTGAGGCGGGCTTTTTTGAACTTAGGATAAACCGGGGGGAGGGCTTTTTTGCCCGCTTTTCACCTGACAGCTTACAAATCCACTTATACTCTACCAATTGCAACCAAACTTGGACGAACAAAACTTCAACCTATTACCTACACATTGCTGTCATCACGTGCCTAAAAAAGTGGTGACGTCATCATTTTTTGCTGTGACGTCAAAAATCGGTGTTTTCGGTCAAAAATCGGGTCCGAAAAATCGAAATCGGGATTTCACGGTAGAAATCGGTTAATGACCTTGGAATTGATGTAGAACTTAATAAATTAATCAAAAATAACAAAATTAAGTGTTACTTTTGTCGTAATCCCTTTTTTAGTCCCGATTTTTGCTAAAAAATCAATACCTTGGTCAAATGATGACGTCATCACGAGATTTGGGGGTCAGTGGGGAAGAAAAATTTTATACCATCGTATTCCCAATAAAAAGTTAGGAAGGTACTGAAAATTTCAGCTCAATACCTATTACGGTTCCGGAAGTATTCAGAAAAGTTTGAGCCCATGGGCAAAAAAGCCCCCCCCCCTGCCTCAGAAAAGTTTAAGTTATGAAACATTGCCAGGCTCTACTTAAATCATTTAGATGTGTATTTTCAGCTAAAAGTCTCTTTTTTAACTTTCTTATTAATAATTTTTAGCTAAAAATTGTGAAGTTTCCAGCATTTAAAGCTTACGTTCGGAGTTATGGCTGGTGGGCTACCTCCAGGAGTATGAAGAAAAACCTATCAGCACTGAAAAAATCACTGAAGAAACAAAAGATTCCATTCGAAGAAGGAGAAGTCCTTGCAGCGAGCTACGATAGTCCGTGGAAGGTTTTTAATCGACATAATGAAGTCATGTTACTTGCTAAAGGAAATTCCTTGGAAATATAAACACTCCATTGAGTTTGTGTTGTATACAATAATTTGTTTTTGTAAAAACGTTACGGAATATCTTTTTTGGATACATTTTCACCATATATTTATCCATATATCTCACAAACACACTTAAAACTGGTTTATGTAGTGGTTGAAAAGGGAAAAATAGCCATTTATAATTCGACAAAAACTATTAACTTTGGCACAAATTTTAATATCTCCCATAAATATATGTTTGTTTTTGATATTATATTGATCTTCATCTACCCAAAAAAAAAAAAAAAAAATGACAATAAATTCAAAGACATACTAGGTTTCCTCACATGTACATGACGGGAAACAAAAGAAAATATCTATCAATATGTTTTCAACCAAACCGAGTTTGATTGAAAAACTATTGATGAATATTGATGACGTTTAGAGTGTAAAACCTAATTTGGACATTTAACCAAATTGTTCTAAACAGCTTTCATAACGCGAATCAGAAGTACTTATAACATAAAAAAAAGCTTTAAAAAACGTCTTTGGGACAAATTCATCAGATATATGTAATTTTCCACCAATATCAAGCAGTGCTGTTTGATGAAACTTTGCTCTGCAGAAGAAAGAAACTACAAAAATTAATTTATGCGTTATGACGTAGAGAGAAAGCAAATAACTTTTTTACTGCTATCAAGCAATTAATTACTCACAGAAAATAATTCAAACAAAATAAAATGTAATTAATTCTTCACGCTTCAATAACAATTTTTAACTTTTGATTTTTAATTTGCCTACTCTCTACGTCATAATTAGAGCAATAATTATGTAAACTAGCTGCACGCAGCGTCGACCAGACGCTGAACCGTCGGTTCAGATTTTGATGACGATATAGTTTTAACGTGAGGCGAAAGCAAAACACCCAAAATCTGGACTTAATTTTCAAAATCCGATAGTTCTTGAAATAATGAAGCAATTTACCTGAAATCTGGTGAAAATATGAAGAAGTGGCAGCAGATTCTTATTGTTAGCAAATAAACTACGGGTTTGGCCTGATTCCCTTAAAAATTTAAGATTTAATTCTAAAATACCCATTAAAAGTGAATTTTTCGGGCTAATTTTTGGGGTGGCTACACAAATATTTTTACAGCAACATTCCTCATAAAATTTTATTTGAAATCACAAAGTTTGAAGCAATTTGCATTTTACAGTTTTCATGCAGTAAAAAAATTAACAGAGAGAGATTGGGCAAATTTACCCCTCCCCCCCACACACACATATCCCATGTACAATAGGGTTAAGACCATCATATAGAAGCTTTGGAAAGTCTAGGCTGGAAATGAAATTCTTGGTTTAGGTAGTCATCTAAAAAAACTAGATTCTCTCAGCGTACCACGCAGGAAAAATTCTAGCTAAAGTTTAGAACTACATCACCTTTTCGCAATGTTACAAAATTTGAAAACTAAGCAATAAATAAGGGATAAGGGAGGTTTTTGAAAGTTTGCAAAACAATTATCACTGTTCCTAATGCAAAAATGTTTGTAATATTAATCACTGAGAGTTGCTAACGCTTAGATTTTGACTCCAGATAGTTAGTCAGATGAACTTCTGGCCTATGACGTTAAACTAAAGCTGGAAACCTAAGCTGTCAATATCTAGTAGAAACTAATGTCAAAATTTTTTTAATTAATAGTTTCCTCAATATATATGAGAGGGTTTGTTATAAGAAACAGTTTTTTTTATCGGAACCACCAAGAAAGAAGACGACAAATTTAAATATCCTTACCTTTGGCAACGGCCGGATATGCCACTTTTTTCGAAAAAAAAATAGTGGGGTAACATTTAAAAAGTAATATTTTGAGGAACTCAATAAAAACCCTATCTTAGGAAGTAAATTACCATGCTGTAGTAGTAACATTTTTTCTACAGCTCCATAGAATCACATAGTTATTTTATTCACCTAAGATGGCACTATTCGTGTGCATAGTTAGAATAGTCAAAGGTTATTGATTGCCAAATGCCAATAACGATCAAAAATAGCCCATGAAAAATAGGGTTAAGAGAAACCTTTGTTCGGACTCGAACCCAAGTTCATGATCAAATATCGAACAAGAGTCTGTCAATCAATAATAATAAAACTCCTACTAATACAGTTAAACTTGCTAAAACGACCACCTCTATAAGAATATTACCTGTCTATAAAGACCACTGGTTCCTGGTCCCAAAATGACATTTTTTATTGTTTTTAACCTGTATGAGAAGACTATCGGTCTAAGAAAACCACTTTTTTATGGTCCCTTAAAGTGGTCGTCTTATACAGCTTTCACTGCAATGATAGTAGTATTTGTTTACTTGAAAATGCAAGTACTGTACAATAAAAAGTCCTCAACGGCAAGCTAGAAAGTCTTTAGATTTATTCCCAAGAAGGAAAGATTGTATAGTGGAACCTCCTTAAAGCGGACATCCATAAGGCGGACACCTCCATAAGACGGACATAAATCTTTGTGCCAGAAAGTTCTTCATTCATAGTAAACCCTTATAATGAAACCTCCGCAGTGCGGACACCTCTCTAAAACAGACAAAATATCTGGTCCCGTAAGTGTCCGCTTTAAGGAGGTTCCATTGTACCTACTTTTTAGAAGTTTGTAAAAAACGCTAAGATTTAATCGTATTGTACCGCCTTCATTTGATAAAAACATTCTTTTGAAAACCTCCAAATTTTTCCTATCTTTGATTGCTTGCAAAAGATAACTATACGCCATACCTCTATGGTATTTTCCATGATTTTGACCTGCAAGAAGTTTTTTATAAGCACTGATTATTTAAACGATATTTATAAATATTTTTTTATGGGTAAATATAACCCCCGATCCTAAAAGACTTTATACTAGCTTTTGATGAAGTAAATACTTTTCATGGAATTTCGATTTTAGGCACAAAATTAAGAATCTAAAAAAATCACTAAAATTAAGATGCCATGAAAGCGTTTTAACTCAGGCCCAATTCTCTGTTTAAGATGCCATGATTTTATCACGGTAGAACTTCTTTTCGGATCTTCACTAATGCTTTCTCATAGCTAATAGACAAGTTTAGTTTTGTACACGTTTTCATGACTTGAGCTAACCACTGATGACATCTAAATTACATGATAGTAACTTCATCGTCATTATAACTCAAACATCGCCGGAATCAAAAAACTGTTTTTTAGGAGTTTTGATGACGTCATCACTTCTAGGGAGATCTATAAACACCCAAAATGATTTATATCTGTTTAATTCGTCAGAAAACACAAGTGTGTACACGCAATTTTGTGGTGATTCATGATGAATACGTCAAACCACACAGAAGTTTAAATTCTACCAAATTTTCCCCCTCAGAAAATGCCCCATTTTCGCCCAGTTATGAAAAAGCATATGGGTTCGAAGAAAACTTTTTGAAAAATGCATACAATTTTACTCTTTGACACCAAAAATCATTGTTCACATTTTTAGAAACTACCAATGGTACTTATTTTCAAGCAAAGTTTCGTTGCAAATGGTTGAACGTTTGAGACTTTAACTAGGGACTGGAGGGGAGATAGTTTTTAATCACAGAGCCCCCTCTCCAATGACTCTTACATATTCCAAAAAGCCTATGAACAATAGGTTTGATACTCAAATCATAGTCTACATCTGTAAACTTTAATTGCTATAGTGTATCATTGGCAGACCATATTAATGTTGGAAGCGGAATCTTAGGATTCCGAGTTTCTAGGATAGCAAACACAATATCTTTCCTTTGGGAAATGGTAAATGCAGTGGGAAATGCAAATGGAAAATGCAGTGCTCTAAATTAGCAAAAATTTCCCGAGGCTAACTGATAGTCACCTCAGCAAGTCTTCCTTATGCCTTGTTAATTTCGATTATCTTTTTTCTAATTTGACAGCCAGGTGAGTATAAATACTAAAAAATAAATGCTTTTCTTATCTTTTGTTTAATATTTAATTATATCAGATTACTTCTTGTGGTATTTTATTGGTAACTGCTGAGGCGAATTCAAGGGGCTGCAAATGGGAGCATAATTACGCTAGGGCCTAGGTAAGTAATGGCGTTTATACGGGGACACATTAGGGCTGACCGTGTTTCATCACTGCCAACTTTTGCAAAACAAAACTTGCTTACTTAATAGACATTTACTATTTGGAGAGCAGAATAAAATATAAGGTGAGGAAACAAATTTTGCTAATTTTTTTTTTCTAAAGTGACAAACGTTGGCTGAAAAAGGCTCGTTGGCTTAACCGTATTCAGGCCAGGGGAGGGTGAGGTGGGTGGGCTCAAGTTTTTTTTTGCGATAATTTCTGAACGAAAAGGAGTTACTCCTTGAAATTTTTTGACTTTCATAAAACTTTATAAAAATCATTTGAGGCGAAAAAGATTTTGAAAAAAAATTCCACGGGGCCCAGAGCCGTCCTTTTTTGGGCCCCGGACCCAAAATTGGATAAAAATTTTTTTGCAGCATGATTTAGCAATTTTAACCATCAGAATCGGATTCCTTGGGCAAAATTACATGGATAACAGTTCATTTAATATTTTTTTTCTTGATTATGGTGCTCAAAATAAGCTTAAAATTAGACTTTGCCCTGATCAAAAAAACATGATGACGTCTTCAGCCTTTTGATGACGTCAGTAAAAAACTTCTGCATGATTTTGGTTATTCTTAAGGCTAACTATCATCCCTCAAAGTTTCATGGTGGTAGCATTTGTATTTCCCTAGAAAATATGGAGGGGGCTTCAAAAGCCCCCGCGCTCGGCTTTTTTCAGAGCCCTTAAAAGGCCCGGCAATAAGATGGCTTAACTTTATTCTACAAGTAACGTGAGAGGGAAAGATGGAGTCCAACCTTATCCCAGTATTTTTTTAAGTATAGCTCTATAACAAAAAGTCACGCCAACTGCTGCCATGATAAAGGTCAAATTAAACTCTGGTCGGTTCCTTTTAAGTCCGTTGCGACCCACAAGGATTTCCAATAGCTTAAAGCGAATGGGAATAACTTTCGGCATTTTTTTGATGGAAAGACGAGAGTCTCATTAAATTGCCATGACGTCAGAAGTTACATTTGCAGGCGAATTGTTCTAAATGAGTTGATTTTCCATCATCGCTTTGCCGTAAGAGGTTGCCAAGATATCGAGGAATCAGACCTTCTCTACCCTTTCAAGAAATGAGTGCAAAAAAGAAAGCTACTATGATTTTGAATCGCAGTTTTGCAAACGTTAATAGACAAAAACCGCATTCGATGACGTAATCTTTTCTTATCTTCTCCACTTCATTTCCATGTATGAGGAATTTGATTGGACGACAGATTGGAGTTATTAAGTTTGATTGGATGATAAGCAATATAATGACATCGTTTTTCTCAAAAAAGAGGCGGAGAAGAGAAATGCAACGTTTTAACTGTAATAAAAAATTACATCATCGAATGCGGTTTCGGTCTATTCTTGAATTTGAATACCGTAGTGGCTCGATTAAGCGCTAGGGCGCTTATAAAATTTTTGAAGCTCTTGGGTGGGTGCTTATTCGAGGGGGGGGGCGTTTATATTGAAAAATTGATCAGAAAGTAATTTAAAAAGAAAAACTTTTTTATGAAAAACCTTTTAATTGAAGCTCTTATTTCCTTCTTTTTTAACAAAAACAAATAATATTGAAAGTAAAAATGAAACAGTGCTGCCTATTTAATATTTGTTATCAGTTTTCCCTCATTTCTATTAACATTTTCATACAAAATTCTAATAAGCGCCAATTTCTGAAGTTTGAGGGGTGGACTGCTATTTGAAGGGGCCAAGGCTTAACTTAAGGGTTGGCGCTAATCCAAGGAGGACGCTTAATCGAAGTATTTCGGTATTACTTATTAATTATACTATGTTGTTCACTATACGATACCTTTGGAAGAATATAGTGCGTATGAAAATGCATAGCATAGTAAAATTAGACCTTACATTGAAAAATCACGTTGAAAATAAACTGAAAGATTGCCATTTTCGATAAAATTGTTTAGTGGTATTAGAGTTTCGACCTGACTTGACTTTTAATTTATTTGAAATGATCGAAATACTGTAGAGCGTCATCCTGAAAACTTAAACGCAATCTCACAACGTTCATCACCATAAATACCTACATTTATTTAGATTGACTCATAGTACAAATCTCTTGAATCAATATTCGCTTTCGTTATTGTACTGTTCAATTAATTTTTGATAGCGGAAACAATATATGCAGCGTTCCCGATTGAACGTTCTTCATAGAACAATCAGCCAAGCTAGTTTCAGATCTGCTATATTATCGGAGAATCAAAAGAAGTGTCTACAGTTCTATGTGTGGAAAAAATAAAAATAGGAATCATTTAGTTCAATCAAGGATTATTTATTTCTCTGTTATTTATAATTCTGCTATGTTCTGATCATCTATAAGCACTAAGTATCTGCTATTTATTATTTACTGTTTTTAATCAGTTCTCCTAGTAGCTGGGCGTGATAAGCCAAGCCTATTACAAAAGCCTGAAGTGGGGAATCGATTCCGCTCCCCTCTTGATATCCTCCATACCACTTATGATGAATTGATAAATCTTTGTACGGGAATAGAATAATAATTTATTCTGACACTTTTGGCACGAAGTTTAAGCGACGACATCAACAGGTTATCGACATTTAGGATTCAAAGGTCAAGTCCTTCATTTTCAGCGACTGAAAAAGAATCGCAAAAGCTTTTTTAATGCAGTTTTGACCATTTTACTACTAAAACAAAGTGTATGAGAGATTGGGTCCAAATATGTTTTTTTGCCTGAAAAATTCCCTAGAAGAATGTCTCTCAGACCCTAAATTGGGCGTTGCCATTACAATATTGTGCGCACAAAATTTTTTTCCATAATTATTTAATGTAAGTCTTGTAAAAAGTGAGGAAGTTCTGGTAAAGGCTTTTTTACTATTAGAGTTACATAAAAAACTACACTGTGGGAGGGGAGCAATTATCCCCCTGGATGAATAGAGTAATGTTTGCTATTAAGTACTAATATATTAAAAAACGTATAAGTACATCTTCCGTCTATCGGCCCGACGTATATATACGTCTTCCGGGGTCTAAAGGTAGTTGCCTTGATCGTTTAATATGGTTTAAAATTTTCTTTCAAAGTTGAATGGTGTCATGACGTATTAATCCGTTTTTTCTTAAAGATGTTCACAATCCCCCTCAAATAATGGTGCTTTCGATATAAATCTTTATCCTTAGGACAATAGCCGAAGTCACACTGAGGATTAATTAATTTAAGTAGATCATTTAAATTTTTTTTGAAACAATAGAAAACAACTGAAATTATAAAGTTTTGATGAAAATGACAAATATTGATGCTTAGTTTTGTATTTATTTGATCTCTGGTACAAAATATTACTGAGAAAATACCTTTTTAAGACTTCGAAAAAATTTAAGTAATCTATTTAAATTAAATAATCCTCAGTGTGACTTGGGCTAATATCGTTAGTAATACTTTTGTTCGTCTGTTAAAATGGTAGAAACAAAATTAATTACTTGATGATATTTTGATCATAAATTTCAAGCTGCTCTGGAGATTGTTCAAATCAAAAAAGCAAGAGATTGGCACAGAAAATGAAGGATTTAATTTCGTTAATACTACTATTGCTTGCTTTCTGCGTTTCAGGTAAAAAGTCAAATTATAAATGTTTTGTACTTTATTTTGTTTATACTATTCTATTTGTTCAAGTAAACGCATTTTTGTTAATTTCTTATCTCGAATTATTGCTAACTTATCGCTATTCCGCTTGCAGCATTGTGATCATAATACTTTAGATATACAGTATGCGCTCGATAACTGGAACCGGATATGCGAATCTCTGGATATCCAGATAAATGGATCTTTCATGTGGAAACAATTTGCGTGGTCCCTGGGTTAATCTTTCTTATTTTAGTCGGATTAGTGGAACTTTCAATAACTGGAACCATTTTTTAGTCCGATGAGCTATATTCATTCACATAAGTGGAACTTTTTTGAAAAATGTATCTTAAAGCGCCAAATATTTTTCTCAAGGTATTTGCTTATTGTCAAGAAATGAAAATATGTAGCGCTCACTTTTCAAAAATGATAGCAGTGCGAAGTCTCTAGACCAAAGATTAAAGTTGAAAATTGAAAAAAACTTAAGAAAAATTCCGTCAAGTGGAACTTTTTCAGTTTTAAAGAGGCTCCATTTATAGACCACGTCGAGTGGAACATTCGATAAGTGGAACGTTTTTTTATCGGTCCCATGGCGGCTCCACTTATCGAACGTATACTGTACAATCACAAAAAAGAGGGAAAAAACGTAAATTTTCATGAAAACAAACGCCTTGGGTCCACTGACCTAGAACAAGATGGACGGGAGAAATGGACGGAAAAGTGTAGTTTTGTCAGCCATTATGTTTGGTGTACTTTTCACTTATTTTGCCGATCTAGAGGAATGCAATGATATCAAAACATAAACAGAAATCATTCACTTTGCAATGTTTTCCTTTCAAAAAACACCAAACATAATAGCTTCCTGCGATTTTCTCAGCTTCAATGCTTGGGTCGAATCAAAGAAAAATCTATTGATTTTTTTTGCGGAAAAATGCTAGACGCCAAATCCCAGAGACTGTTTTCTATTTTTTCCATAGTGTGGTAAAGATTTTTAAAATTTGGCCACCCTCTCCTTAAATAGACCTTTCCCGCCTCACTATCATGTGAAAGCATTTCATTTCATTGGCTAAAAACGCGATTTCTAAATAAGAAAACGAGGCGGAGAATAAAAAGCGTTCGAACATATCAACATGACGTCATTGCTAGATAGGTCTGTTAAATTATATTGTTATTTCGAAAATGTTCGCAAAATATTTACGAAACTTTAGCTGTTAAGTCACTTGCTTCAGGCTTCATTGGGAATTAACAGCACTTCTCAAACATTCAAAAGACTTTCTTTCATTAAAAATGATAATATATTGAACATATTCATTGTCTTTTTTCAGTGAAAAAGATATGGCCCTTGACTCATGCCGGCATACCGGAAAACCAGGACCCAGGACCCTAAGGTGGGACTCTGGGACCCAGGACCCCAGGTGGGACGCAAGTAG
>JANSTP010274592.1:0-10130 GCA_025330745.1 Cladonema radiatum | reverse complement strand
CTAGACAAAGGTGCTGTAGCTGGAGGAGCTGAACCGAGGCGAAGTTAGCATCATGCCTACGGCCGAACGGACATGGTTCACTATAAAGGGATGGAGGACTTGCAGGGTTATTCAGACATTGAAATAGAAAGATGAAAGTTGAAAATATATATCAAGTAACAATTATAGTAAGATGAATAAGAAACACAATGAAAAATAGTTCCTGTTTTCATAAACTACAACTAACCTGGATAAATAATCGTAAAAATATTTTTATTGTCGATTAGTCTATAGTTACGAAGAGATTTGTTAAACCTTAAAAATCGGAAGAAAGATGCAGGTAACTATAGTGGTTTTACAAACGCTTGTACACTGTTTGCAGAAATTGTGAAAAGTACCAACGGGGTACAGCAGCTGCGGATCAGCAACGTGTGCCTGTATTTACACTCATGAATTGTCCTCATGACAATTCCGCTTTCTTTCTGACACAGGTAACAAAAACTTAGGATTTCAACACAGGCCGCTTTAAATAGCAGACCACTGTGTGTTAATCTTAACCCTAGTTTTCCTACTGGGGGGGTGCGGGTTACACCCCCACCAGTCAGTGGTTTTTTTTATAATGACTTACTAACTAAGAAAGCTTTCGCCATGGAATTTTGTTTCTTTAAACAAAATTTATCTGGGAACATATTCATCAAAAAAATTTTCGGTGACCACGCCCATTATTGCCATGACAACATCCAATATTTGGCCCAATAGGCACATTTTTTCGATCATTTTTGGTCGAAATTTGAATTTTGGACCGAAACCTTTTGTTTCTCCAATTCAGTTTGAAAAAAGCAATACAAACTTCTTTATAGAAACATATTTAACCAAATTGTAGAAAGTTTTTTGTTTGTTGATAAAACTTTTTTTATTTGCATTCAAATTTGTTAAGTCTTTTAATTTTTTTTCAATGAAACTTTATTATTTAAAATCTCTTACGTCATTAAGCATTGTTTCAAAGGACGCGGAGGACGCGAAAACTCATCTTCAGTTTTGCAAAAAATTTGCAGAAATACAAAAGAAAATGACGTCATTTTTGTAGTTTACTAGTATTGCTTTTTTCAAACTGAATTAGTAACAAAGTACTTTATTTTGGTAGAAAAATAAAGAAGACTGCATAGAAAAAGGTCTTTTGATTCACTTTTCAGGGCCGGCGGAAGGTCTCAAACTTTGGAGGGGTAAATTTGTCAAAGGGCACGTATAATTTTCACAAAGTGAATATCCCGTAGGGCTTAAACTTTGCAATTTTAGGTCTTTACAGAGCCGCAGATTGCTTAAAATTAAATTTTCTATTAAGCTTTTAAGCTGCCAGACATGACAGTTGAAGTTTGATTTTTGAGTATATTTTCCAGATTTTCAGCCGGAAAATGTTCTCAAAACGAACTCCTCCACTACAATGGTACATTGGCACTTAAGTTAGGCCTTATAACTGATAAAAAATGAAATCACTCATGGGCCCCGGCGTCCACTTTTAAGTGAGGGGGCCACAAATCGGACTCTAAAAACGTCGCCCACCATGGTTTGGCGATAAGGAAATTTTTAGCTTTCCGAATGCTCCTAAACGTCATTTAATGTTATTTTGAGATAATAAAAAGACAATTATTTCACAACGAGATTTTCTTAAAAAGTCCTAAGATAAAAAAATACTGTTATTTCGTAAAACAGTGGCGGGGGGGAGGGGGCATGGTTCCCTGTCCACAACACCCCCCGTTGCTCAGACCCATGTCACTTGCTACACGGAGCTGTGAAGAATGTAGATTCAAAATGTGTCGTGATGTTTTATTAAAAACAATGCTTTATTAAAAACGGTGACGACATGAAAAGTCAAAGTCACAAAGTTTGTGTTGCTACTGACATCTTCTTTAGAAATTGCTGAGGAATGTCTTGATCAATAAACTTTCCGAATGTGTTAAAGCTTGTTTCATTTTCTCTGCAGAACTCATTACCTAAAGTATATCTACCAGGTTTTCACATTCAATTTTTTATGTAAAAAGCTGTTTTAATGAATGGGTTAAACGATTTGTGTATAACAACCGAGATTGCCTCCCGTCATCCACACCAACACTAAAACATATCTCATAAATAAGGGTACATTTTATTAAAAGACATAAATTCCTTAAAGAGGGGGTCCATAATAAAATTCGAGCCTAGGGTCCAATAATGGCTAAATCCGGCCCTGGTTCTCCTTCTACTAAAAAAGAAAAAGGGCACATTTAACTGACTGTAAATTATTGGGGGGGCACATGCCCCCCTGTCCCCCCCAGGTTCCACCGGCCCTGCTTTTTATGGCTACTTGAAGTTTCAACTCAGAATTTCGGATTTTCGGCAACCAGTCGACCTTAATGATATCATCAAATTTTGATGATTTCATCAGACAAATATAGTACCAACGTGTTCAGAATAAGTTGTTCTAATACTGTGCCAAGTTTTATCACTTTATGATTAGAAGTCTCCCCAGAGTCCCAATAAGTCCAATACTAATAGGGTTAATGGAGCTCAATAGCTCATTTATCTTCTTTTAAAAAAAATCATAAAAGTTTGTAAGGCGAAATGCTCTTTAGTTTGATGTTTAAAATAGTCCTTTTAAATTGTGCTTAAGATAGATAGATTGAAAAAGTATTTATTTACAGATCAAATTACTTTACAAGCATTAAAGGTACTTATGCATCCTATAATTTGGCCAAATTTTAAAAATGAATAATTTCTAGCTCAGTCGTTTGATAATAATGAGTTATTCCATCTCTGAGATTTTTATTGAAATTGTATGTGTCGTTTTTAAGATATCAACCTTTGAAATCTGGGAAAGTTTGTTGTTTTTAATGGCCGCCATATTGAAAATTGTTACTTTTACTACTTTTTATAACATCACGTACACATTTCATTGATCTGAAAATAATTTCTTTTTTGAAAAGATTTCAACGTGAGCCGTAATTTTATTGAGAATGATATGACTACAGTGGGTATAATATCACTAAAATGATTTACCAATTTGACAGATGTTTTTTATTATGCAGAAACCATCCAAAAACTGACATAAGATGAAGAGACAATCAAACGCTAGTTTTAGGAAAATCGAAGTAGAAAATGCAAAAATATAGGGGCTTGCAACTCAAGAACTACAAGTGGAACTACATTGATTTCACTCATGAAAAAACTCATGATTATCTAGCGATTGAGCTAAGAATTACGCAGTTTCAAAATTTGACCAAATTATTTTTCAAAGGGTTACAACATAATCATTACAACATATACTAGAAATAATAATGTTAAAAAAACAACTACCCACAATTCAATTCAACACTAGTAATCAATTCAAAGTGATATTGTGGATAGGTAGGAGGCTTAAAAAGTACCACAAGGGTAAACTGAGATTTAAGCCACCTGAAACAAAAATTTAGAAAAACAGTTGATATATCCAAAATCAAACGTCGTAACACATAGCTAAAAACAGTAAATTTAGCGGACAGCAAAATAATGGAAAGAAAGAGAATTTAATCAATATTTTATCAGTAGAAATCAATGAAATGTTGCTTAATAGTACCAGAAAAATCCTTTTTATTCTTTATTGAATTCAGATGAAGATTTTGACAAAGAAACCCATTCCAAATTTTAGGAACATTAAATGTTAACGAATTTTGATCATAATATGTACAATATTTTATAGACATTTTGAGTTGATTACGAAAACGAACATTTCTTGAAAGAGAATTTGATGTAAAAAAGCCTTTAATTTTCTCAGGCAATTCATATTTAAAATATTGATATACTATAAGCTCATGTCAGAGATGAATGAAATTCCTTAGTAACGACTATATGAAATCATGAATATTGAAAATGATGTACATATAATTGATAAAAGATTTAGTTGTTAATTGGAGAGATTGGAAATAAATGAACCTCTTCATTAATCTTTTGATATGACGTCAAGCAAATTGCCGTACACGTAATCATATCATTAATCCGTCTCTGAGATTTTTTCCGAGTTCTTATCAGTAGTTATAAGTGTGCCTTAACTCCCACTCTTTCTAATATATTTGTTTACTAGATGTAATATTTGTAACGTCCACGTAATTCATTGATTTAAATTTAGATATTAAGATTGATTTTATCTGCTTTCATAAGAAAGTAGCAAATGAGGCATTATTCATATACATTTGAAATCAAGTAATTTAAATTTCTAATGGGATCCAAAATTTGTTCAAAATACTTCATTTGTTATAGGTCCAATTCATATAAATCGAATACTTTGGAAAAAGACAATCCATTTGATTGATGTGATTATTCAAGTTGCAAGAATTCGAATTCATATTAATCGAATGCCAAGGCAGTGAAGAATTTGTTAAAGTTATAGGATTACTCAAATTATAAGAGTTAGATTTACCCGATTTCCACTGGTATTATTATCAAGAAGCAGTCTTTTTTATCAAGATTAAATATCAATATTTTAGCACTATTTCACTTGTGATTTGTAGTTGATTAATATGGAAAAGTCGTGAATTTTCATGTCTAGAAACGCCTAAAAACAACTTCTAGATAAAGGAAACACCTAGAAAAAAACTTATTGAAATAAATAAGCGAAATTAATTTAACTGCAAATTAAAAACTTTATCGAAGAGACACTCAGGAAGACCTGATATGAAAATGCTTCCTGTAATAGCAAAAATTTCCCATGCTGTTAATAATTAAAGAATTTTTGAAATAGCACTTAAAATGCCATTTGGAAAATGCTTTATTGGTGTGGTTGCTAATAGCTAAAAAATCCTCAGAACAACTTTCAATTCTGTAATTAATTAACAATTTATCATGCTATTTTCTTCTTTGAAAGCTCTAAAATATCTTGTTCAAAACATTTATGGATTCTTGGCACGTTGTGACGTTTCCAGGTAATTTCATTGCATGAAATCCTAGCTAATAAATGAAAAGAAAATCTCTGGACATATATATTATTGATGGGACGTTTGCCGTAAATAACGACGTGCATAAGCTCTCCTTTAAATCATCTGAATCTTAATATTAGCAAAAAATAACAAATTTTCAAGTTTTTCAAAATCAAAAAATAAACAGACATTCGAGGAGGGGGATATCCGAAATTATTCAGTATTTACTTCGCCATAACTACTTTTCGCATGATTCTTTTTATTTATTTCATTTTTATCTAAACTTGTATAAGAATTACAATGCTTTGTCAGTTTTTGTGTACATTATGAGACGTTCGAAGATTCGAATTCATTGCATTGTAAACTTTTTGACGAATAAGTTTAGACATACTGTAGTCCGTATATACTACGTATATACTATGTATATACGTAGTATGGTTTAGATATTCGTATCGAATACCTTATCGGTAAAAAATCTGTCTGTAAAAAGTGACGAATTTTGGTCTTAGTGGCGAATATTTATTATCGACGAAAAATTTTTCCGACGAAATTTTTTGCCGGCGGATTTTTTACCGATAAGGTATCCAAAATTATTTGTTCAGAGTATAATAACAAATTTTTTTGTTTGTAAGAAAAGATTCGTTATAGCATGGAATTGTTATACTTTGCGAATGCTTGTAAACGTTAGGTCTTTCGTAAAGTAATTCACATAGCTACAAGGAATGTTCTTTCGAAAATTGAATGAATGAACACTTCTCGTAGTCGCCATGAATAACGAAAATTTTTCGTATATGTGAATAGGGCTTCAGTATTTATTAATTTTATTAAGTGAAATTATAGCTCTCTTACTCTTAAGTAAGTTAAATGCCATGAATGCATAGCATCATAATCGTCACAAATGCTTAGCATTGAAAAAAGTAATTTACAGATTGTGCGAACCACGTATATACGTCAAATAAAGTGAGTGCGTTAAAAAAGGTATTGTGATGCCTGATCTACCAACTACTTTACAGGAATTTTGTGACAATGAATGGAAAGTATGACGTCATAGGAACTTCGAACTTATTTTTGTCACTACGTAAGTTTTCTGTTTATTCACCTATTTCCTGCTGATTGCATTTTTTACCGCCAAATCATATGGTCTTATCTTTCCCAAGTATTTTTCACGACCAATATTTCCTTAGTATTCACCAATGTAATTTTTGTAAGATCATTAAATGTAAAAATAGAATAATGATCCTATTTACGTATTTACTTGATCCCCTTTATTTGAAAGCGATGCTTGATCTTCCTCTTACAAACACTTCAATGTGAGTTACTGCGTGCAACTAGCCCAAATATTCTCGGTTGGTACTTTGGTATCTAAAAGTTTGATCATCTTAATTATATATGAATATTTTTCAATAATGTTGATGGAATCGAAACACCTTTGTCTATTGCTAGTTATCGTATTGATGGCTGATATTATATTGGTAAGCACTTTCGCTTTTAGGTTTCTTCGTCAAAATGTGTTTTCAATGATGTGCGCAATATTGTTTTTACTGATTAACTTTTGGTCAAGCTTGCTCGTTAGTTTCATCTTATATAAAATAGATCATTTCCGAGATATAGACTGGGAGGAAGGAATTAGGGAGGCAATGCATACAGGGATGGGAGATAGAGGAGGAATGTACAGTAGTGGTATTTACAATAAAAAAATTGCACTAAAAGTCATTCATGCCATTATTTCTTATATGACGTATTTAATTTTCTTTTATTTTAGAAACCTAAAGTTAAGTACTACTGCTCATAAAATTCTTCTACTGCTTCTGAATTCACAATAATTGCTCTTGTATTATACTAATTGTCTGCTTCTTAGCAATTCAAGATAATTGATTGCTTCCACGTTGAAAACCAATACTGTATAAAGCAATTCTAATATATGAAAATAGTAACATTAAATTGGTTTAAATTATTTTAAATATGAATTTTTGTTCTTTGCATCATCAAGGTGGTTTCAATTTTGTGGAGGAAATCAATGAATTAAACAAGGAAGTAACTATCCTTGGTATTTAAACAGTTCTTTCCAGTAGAAAATGCAGTAATAAGATTGTTTCCGCTAAATCAAACAAACGAAGCATACTCATCAGTGAAAAAACTGTTAGCCTAAAACTTATGTTTAATAATTGAACAATATAAACTCATATATATATAAAAACAAGCCAAAAAAATATAGCACAGTTTATCATAGTCCCTAATCTTTCACTCATCAGTAAGAGGTAATGGTCTTCATGGTTTATTCAACACTCAGCAAATATTGCCGACTCTTGATTTCGGATGCATGTTGTTTAAAAATGAAAGTTAGTATGATAAAACTTAATGAACAAGTTTTAGCAATCCATATTCTTTTCAAACGATTTTAACTGTCTATAGATTAGCTAATCAGCCTTCCTAAAGCATTATCAAAAAGGTTTTACCATCAATATTGAATGCGGAAAATGTGGTTATTCACAACTTTTCTTGAATAATGCGAGCTAAAATAACTTGCTGTTCTATATAAAAACTAATAAATAACATATTAAAAATAACGTTACTTCAAAGTTTATGTAATACTGTAGCGTTGGTCGAGCTGTCACAATTTGGATAATTATTCCCCTTTTTCTGTAGAGCATTTTAACAATATCAATACCCTTGTCTCAGTGACTCCGTGAGATCCTACCCAGTTAGCTTCCCAGGCACATTTGACCCTATTTTTTGGCTTTCCAGTGACATTTTTATTTAATCCGGTGTAAAACATTGTTAATGGAGTTTCCCGGTGAACCTTAAATTTTTTTTGATTTCCTGGTGAGATTTAAAATTTTTAAAAATATATTTATAAGCAAATCAAAATTAAATTTCGTGCTTTTAATAAAATATTCATAAAAACAAAAGAATTTATTGTCATTTCAATCATATAAATGAAATTATCTAATAAAAAAAAACAACTATCTTCTTAAAAATATTAATCTTGATTAAAAAATAAGTTAAATTAAAAAAAAAAAAACAGTTTCTTGCTTTCCCTGTGACTTGATTCAGAAATTAGGCCTTCTTGGTTAGTTTTTCAAGAATTTTGTCTCCCTAGTGAGCCGAAAAAAATTTGGCCTTACCCGGTGGATCGGATTATCCTAACCAGGTCACTGAGACAGGGGTGTATATGAGTTGAAAAAGAACAAAGTCGTTGTAGTTGCTGTGTCAAAATTTTAGAAATATGTGCCATTGATTATGAACAATAAATAATATTGTTTTATTTTACCATATCTTTAGAATTCAAGCAGCCTTCCAATAAAAAACAAGATGAAAAGTCAATCCAATCGAAAGATAAAAGATTTGTGCAAAGTCAAAGTTACATGCACACCTAAGCCTTGCGGACCAACAAGGCCTAGAAATAAAAACGAAACAGCGGATTTCAAACTAGTCATGAAGGAAGAATGTAAGACGGTTTTGTTAAATCATACAAATGTTATATAGAACATCGGATACTTGCTTGGTTTCGTGATCGCTTTCTCTAATTCGGACATACCCAGGATATTTACATTGTACTTTACAGATCGGTTGAACTGACTGCTCTTTTTTTACAAAAACGATGCACATAACAACGCAATAATTATTTATATATATTATTGATGAATTAATTTCTTATTCTCTATATTTATTACACAGAAAATATTTTTACTTTTTCAAATATTTATATTGCTAACATTGTTTTGTGTAAGGATTAGTAGATACAGTAAGCAGTTGGCAGTACTTGAATAAATTGAATTATTTTATTTAAGAAACCCATTTGCAGAACCGTGAAAAATCCATCAGGCTCCCCAAACAAAATTTTTAATGATGATATTTTTAATTTGAAAAAATGAAAGTTATAAAAAAAAATATTAAAATTTTCCTCTTCAGCTGCTTGTAATTCATCCAATTACTTAAATATGCTTAAATTCATTGAAATAATGTAGTAAGTGTCTAGTGTTGTGTCATAGAGAGGAAAGACGCATATATTTGTGTCTTTTTATATTGACTAGCTGCACACAGCGTCGCACAACGCTGAGGCGTCGTATTAGCCTGCTAACGCAGTCCCAGATCACTGCCCGATTCTATACTCAAACACATGTTTTAGAAGCAAACAGTATTTGTTTTGTTATCAAGTTTCTTAATTAAAATAGTTACTGCAGTTATAACATAGATTGTTGCAATGTTAACGGGTAAAAATAATCTATCCATCTCTCAAAGCACAGCACGACGCTGAAGCTTCGAATTGGCCTGTTAATGCAGTCCAAGATCGCTACGCGATCCTATACCTATACCTATAGGTAAAGTTATTAAAAAGTAAAAACTTGAGCCTTTATGGCATAACAGGCCATCGCCATGGCAACCAACCGCCAGAATGGGCCTTAAGATATTCAGAACCATTTGGGGTATATGTGTAGCAAGTTTGGTTACTATAGGCAAAATAAGGATAAAGTTATAAAAATTTTGGAAACTCACCTTTCAATAAAGTTATAGGTTGTTCCTACGGCAACCAACTGTAAAAATTGGCCTAAAAATCTTCAGAAGTATTTGGAGTATATGTGTAACAAGTTTCGTCAGTAAAGAGAAAGTACAGTTCAAGTTATAGAAAATTTGTCCCTTCGCATTTATTCGCTGTTTTCTATATGAAAAGATTTTACGGTAAACGTTAGGAACATTAGAATGGTTTCACTCCAAAAAGTTTTGGCGTTTTCTGTCATTTTCCAAATAAGGAGTGCTCACTTCCATAAAAGGAGCGTCACCGTACGCTTTTAATATATACTAGCTGGTTAGCTACAGGCATAGGAAATAGGCATAGGAAACAGGCATAAGCAAAAGGCATAGGCAACGTGCATAGGCAATAGGCGTAGGCAACAGGCATAGGCAAAAGGCATAGGCAACAGGCATAGGCAACATGAATAGGCAACAGGCATAGGCAACAGGCATAGGCAGCCGGCATAGGCCACAGGCATAGACAATAGCCATAGGCAACAAGCATAAGCAACAGGCATAGGGATAGGCAACATTCATAGGCAGTAGGCATAGGCAACAGGCATAGACCTAGCTGCATACAGCGTCGACCCGACGCTGAACCGTCGGTTTGGCCTGCTGACGCAGTCCCAGCAAGAAAAGTAAAGTAAAGTATATTTGAAATATATACTTAGAATTGAGAAATTTATGACTGAAAGACGTCATAGGCTGCTGCCATGG
>JANSTP010274591.1:0-19394 GCA_025330745.1 Cladonema radiatum | reverse complement strand
AAAAAGATTGTTTTATGTTATAATGAATTCTTTAATTTCAGCTAAAGTTGTTTTTAAGTATGACACTCCCTTTAAGATCTTATTGTGTGGGATGTTAAAACGAGCCAAAGAACATTGTAACAATATTGACCATTTGTTTCACAGGACAATATTAGTTAGCAACAAGACCTTTCTATACTGACCAGAATATTGGCCTATGTGCTTGACCTTTTAGAGATTATGTGTTTTTGATATGACCAGGTGTGATTTCATCAAGATGGGACTGAAAATACTGATATACAAAAACTGCAAGATGTCAGTATCCATACTTTTTACATTGTAAACTTTTCAAAGGATGTTCTCTTTAAATATTTTTCCAGGAAATCTATTAATCATTTTTGAAAATTTAACTTGCTATTTGTCTCAGTCTTTTTTATTTATTGCGGGCACATCAAAATAGAGTTGGTTAAGCATATGGGTGATAATGTTTTATTTTTCGATGGCTCTGACAGTGCTAATTTTAAAAATACTAGGTGGAGCATGAAAAGAGGGACAAAAGTATATTTTCTAGAGAATCTAATGTTTCATTTCATTTTTCTGGTCATTTACAGAGGAGACTTGTAACTTTCATCTGATAGCAAGAGCAACCACGACGAGCACTTTTCAGTGGAGGCAAGAACAAATATTGTGGAACTGTATATAGCTATTCACAATCACCTGCTCTTTTTCAGAGGAAGTGTCGACAGAAATATCTTGGAAAGAACGTTTCCTGTTGCATTACAACCACACGTTTGGTAGAGATGCTTAAAAAACTGAAAGTGTGGTTAGCAATATCACAATATCATATTATCATTAAATCTCAAAATAAGGATGTCAGTTTGTGTTTAGATCTTCATGGACCAGGTAGAACAAGGGCCCAGCAAGTATATCAGTCAGCTTTCACAGCAAGGAGGATATTTCCAGCAGATCTTTTTGTCAAAATCATCCTTAGCATTGAAACTGTCTTCACAATCTGTACTCTGTAGGGAAACTGTTTCAAATGGGTATTTTGAGGTTCCGATCTATTGGAAATACCTACTAGCTCTGACAGCCATCTGGAAGATGTGTGTGACAATTGTTCTGACTGGTCCATAACAAGTGGAATACGAGCCAATGTCAATGCATTAAAGTTTAAGGCACAATGGCTCTGTGCCTTAAAGCCTAAGCCTGACCCTTTGTGGCTGTGGTTAACCACCATGTCTAGAGTTTCAAAACCTTTCTACCAAATGTGTGATTATATGGCGATGGAGAAATTTCTCTTCAGGACATTCGTGCTGAAACCACCTCTTAGCATGAGTAACTGACTATCTAGTAAAATTTATTTTCACACTTTTTATCCTTCCCTCAACAGAAAAATTGTCATAGTGGTCCATTTTGATATCAGTTAAAACTGGCAGTTCTCCTCTGTAAAGTATCAGAAAAATAACATGAAACAAATAATTTTCCAGAAAATGCTAGTGTTTATTTTTGTTCCTCTTTTTGTGCCCTTTCCTGTATTTGCTCCAGTCACTGAAGAAAAAGCACTCAATGTTGCTGTTTCGAACCCATCTCTGGTCATCTAACAAGCCGAATATATTTCCTGTGGAAAATGGTCATGGACACATACAAGAGCTTGATTACACTAGGACCACCAAGCCTACAATGGCTTTTTTATGGAAGCACCTTAGAAATCAGGCTTGATGCGGAAGTTGTTTAATCCCTGTCACCTCAGAGTGGCTAAACAAATTTTACTTACTTACTTACTTACTTACTTACTAACTTTCTTACTTACTGTATAATTAGGTGAAGCATGTGTAAACATGGCTGGATTTGGATTTAATGGATATGATGAAACTGGGAAAGCATTGTGGAATGGATTGGTATACGGAAAATTATTGGAGTTTGAGGTATCAAACAATTTCTGGCTTTTAATCTTATTAGCCATGGAACCTATTCTCAAATCATAGTTTTCATCATGAAATAAACTGCTATGATAGAGTTATCGCTAGTTTCGAAAATTTAAGCAATCTAATTGGTTAAAAAATGGTGCAGTATCGACGAAAAACGATACAATATCAAGAAACCATGACGGTGTTAAATTTTTAGATTTACAAGCGCCATCTAAACAAAGAACTTTTATGAATTTATCAAAACACATGATCAAAAAAAATGAACTTTTAGTGATGTTTTGAAACTAGCGATAAATCAGTTATCCTGTGGTTTTTCATGTGCAATAATCTAATATCTGGTTCATTTATTTTCACTGTTATTTCGCTCGCCTACAGGCTCGTGAAAATATAAAGAGTAAAAATAACATATTATTAAAAAAGTTTCTAGCAATCGTTTTAGCAATTGAGTCTCTTGGTTGACCTTCATTGATAGGTTTTTCTGTAAAATTAAGCAAACATAGTTTGTTAAAAATATTATTATTTAATTTTTCCTGCGTTTTGTTTTATTTAGTTATCACTTGGTATCCAGGATTTTTCAAACACGTGGAACATTCCAACGAAGATATGGCTAAAAAAGTAAGATATTAAAAGCTAAATTTTTTTTATCCCAATTTTCAAACATTCAGGCAATCTGATTGGTTAAAAAATGATACAACTTCTCATATGCGCAAAAAATGATGCAATATTGGCAAAAATCTTTGCAAATTTTGAAAAACTATGGCAGTGTAAAAAATTTACTATTTTGGAAAGAATTTTAAAAATCTAGTTAGTAAAATTAACTGTCAGTTATGTTTTAAAGCTAGCAATAACGAATTATCACATGGTTTTGCTCGTGCCAATATGGCAAACTTTTTTCTTCATTTTTTCTTCCTTCACTATTACAGTGAAACCTATAAGATGGCCACTCTGAGGACCATAAAAAAGTCATCTTCTTTGACAGATGGTCTTCTTATGCAGGTTGAAAACAATAGAAGACTAGCTGCACACAGTGTTGCACAACGCAGAAGTGTCGTTTTGGCCTGCTTATCGCAGTCACAGATCGCTGCGCGATCTTTTATCAATATCAATGCTCTGAAATCTCTAAAACACGTTTTAGATTATCTCTACACTATTGGTCTTGTTGTAAATTTATTATTTTAAAGACACTGCAGTTGTAACATTTTTGCGATGTTAACAGAGGCAATAGACTCCTTCTCTGTCAAAAAAGTGTAGCACAATGCTGAAGTGTCATAATGACCTGCCAATGCAATCCCAGATAGCGACGCAATCCTTTACCTATATCGATGTTCTAAAACCTCTAAGACATGTTTTAGATTGTTGGTCTGGTTATTAAGTTTTTATTATAAAAGTTAGTGTAGTTATAAAATCATAAATTGCTGCGATGTTGGCAGCATTAAAATAACAGATCCCCCTTCTAAAAAAGGCATTAAACAGCGCTAAAGCGCCGTATAATTCTGCTAGTGCAAATAAAGCAAAAGATCGCTATGCACTCTCTTGCTGAAAATGTGCTATCTATTATTTTAAAAAGGTGAGAAAATAGGTAAACGATAGACAGTTGCCATAGCAACCACCCATGAACATTGGCCAAAATATTTTCAGAACCATTTAATGTACATGTGTACCAAGTTTGGTTACTAAAGGCAAGGTACAGGTAAAGTTACAAAAAGTTTCAAAAATTGACCATTTCATGACGTCATAGGCCATTGCCATAGCAACCAACTATCAAAAATGAACTAAAATTCTTTAGAACCAGTTGGGGAGTATTTGTATCAAGTTTAGTTACTAAAGGCAAAACATAGGAGTTATAGAAGTTTCCCAAAGTGAACATTCTAATGATGTCATAGGTTGTTGCCATAGCAACCAACTGCCAAAATTGGCCTAAAAATTTTCAGAACGATTCAACGTAATGTGTATCAAGTTTTGTCACTAAAGGCAATGTACAGGTCAAGATATAGAAAATTTTGAAATTTGAATTTCTATTGATGTTATAAGCCGTCACCATAGTAACAAACTGTCAAAATTGGGTCCAAAATATGTAGGACCATTAGTAATATACGGGTACCAAGTTTGGTTTCTAAAGACAAAGTACAGGTGAAGTTATAGAAAAGTTTTCCCATCGCAAATATTCCCTGTTTTCTATACGGAAAGTTTCATATATGGAAAGCGTCAGGAACATTGGAGGGGTTTCACTCAAAATTTTTCTAATGTTTTCTGATTGGTTATTTTTTCTACAGAGTTTTGAGCCAATGAAAATCTTCTATTTTACTTTCGTTTTCCAAATAAGGCGTGCTGACTTCAATAAAAGGATGCTTTTAATATTGGGTTAGTAAAAACTACTGAATTTTAACTCAAGACTCAGAGTTTCGTGCGTTTCTCGCACTCGTCAGTTGAGATAATGATGTTACAATGTTATGGTATAATATATGATAAGTTATCATACATATGACATCATATGATGGAGAACATTCTATAGATAACTTGTGCTAGTAAAAATGAATAAAAATAGAAATAGAAATCCTAAAACCATATACAGAAATGTTAAAAATGCTATGGAAAAATTGAAAAGGTCATAACGCTGCCTTTTTTATTGAATAACTTGAATTTATTTAGGTGTCGGCATTTAGAGGGGAACTCATTTCTTTTACTAAGCAAGTTATCTCCGTTATATGAAGCAATTTCGAGTATATTTAATATATTTAGTATAATATTAAAGTTAATATGGTGAAAGATAACACGTCAATATTTGGTACTAATAGTTTCACGCATCACACGATCATCAGCCAAATAACGTTACAGTCAAAACTGCAAAATATAAACCAAGGATGCCACTTTTCCGGAAATATCCGGATTTCCGGATTTTTCATAGTGTTGGTTTGTATTCCAGAACAAATATATAAAAGAAATATAATATTCTTGTGGTTTTGATATCTTCACTTTGTGGTAACTTTCTAAATATGTTGAATTTAGGTAACAAAAAATATAGAAAAGTGCCATGAAATTACTGAATTTCCTTCCGTGCCAGCCACTCATTAAATTTGCATTGAGATTTTCCAGATTTTTAAAAACTCATCAGTGGCATCCTGGATAAAAAGCATTACAATGGTATCATTAAAAAAGTGACGTCATTTACCCTGATTTCAGTTCGTGATTATATAGCATAAATTTGTTCACGTGTCTGCATTTCGAGACAAGTTCGGACCGTTTGTTAAGTATGTTATCCTTGGGGTACGTCAAAATTTCATATTTTTCATCAATGCATAGACTGCATGACCTGCTGTTTTGTGAATAAGGTTTGCATTTGCGAGATGCGTGAAACGAGGCGAGATGCATGAAACTATTGTTACCAAATGGTGACGTGTTATCTTTCACCATATTAACCTATACTTTGCTCTATTATTAAATATCGAGCACTTTTAAAAGACGAAGTCATATTGCTCCTTATCATCGAGCACTTTTGACGAGTTGAAATAATGGAGAAGATATGCATTGACTACTCAACGGACAATATCCCGTTGACTAACAAAAGACATTACAAGGTAACCTTACTTTATAAAATTGAGTCATTTGTCAAGAGAATGCGTTGGAAAGCAATATCTATGAATAGCGAATCAAAAATTGAGACAGTTCAAGAAAACCTGTCTTTGAAGTATGGTTTGAAAACGAACGCATGTCCTCCACCAGTAAAAGAACTTTTAGGATTTGAATCAGACTTATTTCAGATAGTTAATAAAATTACATTCAGGAACATCAACTGCAGTTTCCAATCAAAATTAAAGGAAGATGTTGCAAATATTAAAAATTCGAATACAACTTTAACACCTGCTGACAAAACTTTGAACTATTATAAGCTAGATAAAGAAAGCTACAACGGTTTACTTCAAAACGTTGTGACAAAAAGTTACAAAAAGACAAATGATACAATCCACGAACAAATAAATCAAAAAGGGAGAACAATAGCAGAAAATGAAAGCGTATTAAGACGGATGCTAGTCAATGGGAAATCAAATTCATTTATTACATTGAAGGACCACAAGCCGAACTTCGAGAACAATCCAACAACCCGATTAATCAATCCTGCTAAAAATGAAATAGGAAAATTGAGCAAAGTCATACTTCAAAGAACTAATAAAATTATATGTGAAAAACTCGGGTTATTACAATGGACAAACACTCAAAATGTTATTGACTGGTTTAAATCTATCAACAACAAAAGCAAATGGAAATTTTTAGTGTTTGATATCTGTGACTTTTATCCCTCAATATCGGAAAAACTGTTAGAAAAAAGTTTAAAATTTGCAACAATGAACACGCAAGTGGCAAGTACCGACCTTGAAATAATTTACCATTCAAGAAAATTGTTATTATTTTGCAGAAACGAACCATGGTTAAAGAGCAATAATAAACTGTTTGATGTTACCATGGGCTCATATGATTGAGCTGAGGTTTGTGAATTAGTCGGACTGTATTTATTAAACAAAATTTCAAAACATTTTAATAAAAATGATGTTGGGTTATACAGAGATGACAGACTAGCAGCATTTAAAAACATTTCTAGTTGACAACTATTCGAAAACAATTTCACGAAATCTTCAAACAAAATGATCTAAAGATTGATGCGCAAGCAAATATTGAAATAGCAAATTTCTTAGACTTGACATTAAATTTAAAGAATGGAACATATTACCCATACAGAAAACCAATGATAACAAAACATACATTAATGCTAAATCAAACCACCCACCCAATATTATCAAAAACGTACCACTAGCTATGGAAAGAAGATTAAACACCTTATTTTCCTCTGAAAAATGTTTTGAAACAGCTGCAAAATACTACCAGAAGAAACTTGATGAGTAAACTTAAATTCATCCCGAAAGATGTTAATGTCACAGGAAATATAATAAAAAGAAACAGAAAAAGAAATATAATATGGTTCAACCCACCGTTTAGCAAAGATGTAAACTTTAATGTTGGTAGATATTTTTTCCATCTTCTACAAAAACACTTTCCAAAGAAACATAAGTTTCATAAAGTCTTGAACAAAAACAATGTAAAACTAAGCTATAGTTGCATGCCAAACAACTATCTCCAAACAATGCAACTGTCAAAAGAAAAATGTTTGTCCAATGAACAATAACTGCTGCGAAAAAAACATTGTCTATCAAGCAAAAATATCATGTGAAGACCCAAACTATGGAGAAAAAGTATATATAGGCTTGTGTGAAACAACATTCAAGAAACGTTCTGCGAACCATAAAAAATCATTCTCTTATAACCAAAACGAATCTGACACCGAATTGGTGAGAGAATATTGGCGACTGAGAAACAGAAACTTAACACCCCAAATCACATGGACCATAATTCGCAAATGCAAACCTTATTCACAAAACAACAAGTCATGCAGTCTATGCATTAATAAAAAATATGAAATTTTGACGTACCTCAAGGATAACATACTTAACAAACGGTCCGAACTTGTCTCGAAATGCAGACGCGAGAACTAATTCATGTTATATAATCACGAACTGAAATCAGGATAAATAGCAGATGATCGCGAGATGCGTGAAACTATTAGTACCAAATATTGGCGTGTTATCTTTCACCATATTAACTTATACTTTGCTTTATTATTAAATATCGAGCACTTTTAAAAGATGAAGTCATATTGTATTGTAAATAGTATACATTTAATAGTTTCTATATCAAATGTATAAATATATTTCGATTTTCAATATATATAGCTGTACACAGTGTCGCACAACGCTGAAGCGTCGTATTGGCCTGCTAACACAGTCCCAGATCTCTATGTGATCCTTTACCTATATCAATACATGTTATATCAAATCCTAAGGCATGTTTTAGATTGTTGGTCTTCTTATAAGTTTTTTTTTATAAAAGTTACTGCACTTATAAAATCATAGATTGTCGCGATGTTAACAGGATTAAAATAATTGAATCTCCCTTCTATAAAACAGCATCACACGACAATGAAACATCGTATAATCCTGCTAGTACGAATCAAGCAAAAGAGCGCTACGCAATCCCTTGCTTACAATGTGCTATCTGTTATTTAAAAAAGGTGAGAAGGTAAATGATAAGCATTTGCCGTAGCAACCAACCGCCAGTACTGACCTAAAAACTTTCAAAAGCACTTGAAGTATATGTGTACCAAGTTTGGTTACCAAAGTCAAAGTGCAGGTAAAGTTATAAAAAATTTCGAAAATGACCAATTAATGATGTCATAGGCTGTTGCCATAGTCACCAACTGTCAAAATTGGCCTAAAAACTTTGTAACTATTTGATGTTTGTATGTGTACCAAGTTTTGTTACTAAAGGCAAAGTACAGCTGAAGTTATAGAAAATTTTGAAAATTGAACTTCTATTGATGTCATAAGCCGTTGCCATAACAACAAACTGACAAAATTGGGTCTAAAATATGCAGGACCATGTGGAGTATACACGCACCAAGTTTGGTCACTAAAGGCAAAGTACAGATGAAGTTAGGGAAAACTTTTCCAGAGCAATTATTCCCCCTTTTCTATACGGAAAGTTTCGTACAGAAAACGTCAGAAACATTGCAGTGGTTTCTGTCGAAAATTTTTTGACGTTTTCTGATTGGTTTTTCCTTTAAAGTGTTTTTAGCCAATGAGAATCATTTATTTCTCTTTTGTTTCCAAATAAGGCGTGCTAGCTTCCATAAAAGGACCCTTACTCTATGCTTTGGACTAAGAACTAATGGTCTTTATAGTCAGGTGGTCTTCTTATAGAGGTGATAAGTGTTTTACCATGTTTCACTGTATTTTTACTCGCCAAAAAGCCTGTAAAAATGAAAAGTAGAAATGAAAGAACTCGAAAAATATATCCAATCTTGCGCTGGGAACGATGGAATAACTATTAATTACAGCTTTTTATTTATTCTTGTGTTCATTCTGTTAGTTACAAATATCAAATTTTTTTTCTTAGGTGTATATACCCTTCTGTAACGTATCTGCCGACAATGACAGTTTTCATTGTATCATCCATATGGCACGGATTTTACCCAGGATACTACTTGTTTTTTATGGCTGCTTGTACATGCTTGTTGTTACAAAGAGGGGTAAGTTTCTGTAACATAGTGGAACCTATCAGGGTTTTATGCAGCTACTTTTTGCTAGGTCCATTTTTATCCTAAAGATTGAGTTTTCTTTATGTATTTTGGATATCAGATCCTCGAAATGGTTGTATTTCAAAAATACAATCTTCAGATTTGATTTGTGGGTGGTTTTAGCCCATTGTACATTGTTTTTATGGTGTATTTTTTTCTTTATTTGAATTTATTTAGTCAAAAAGACTGGAATATATGCTAGAGCTCAAGTTTTTTAGTAATTTGTTGAGTTTTTACAGATTGAGTTTAAAAGCTTAATCTTACCGTTATACGGTCTTAAGAATCATCTGCATAAAACCCTGCCTATAATAGCAGCAACATTTGTGGATAAAAGCTAACAGTTGTTGCTTTAGACGTTTTAGTATGAACGTATTTTTTCAGCAGGTACTTTCTTTACTGATCGCAAATCAGGAAGTGGCTGTTGTGCAGAGTTAGCCGTTGTTAGAGGTCTCACTGTATATTTCTTATGAATTTCTTTCTTTTTGTTTTGCTTTTCATCCTTCAGATGGTTCTGAAAATTTAATTGATTTCAAAATTCATTTGTTTTTTCTTGGTTAATTTGTCATTTTCCAAAAAGTTTGATTCATAATATACATCAGTTATAATTATACTAGTATATATTTATAATACAATAATTATTCTTTTACGCAATTTAGAATGCTTAATATGGCTGAATAACAAAAGTCAAAAACAAATTATTTGTTTAAATAAGTCAGCAACTAATGTGCTAGTGAGAATTTTCTATTTCAACTACTGCAAACTGTGCACACATATCCTGTAGTGAAATATTTCTGGTTTGGTCTGTCTTTTCTTCAAGTTACATTGCCAGAATATAGAGAATAATATTTTTGTTATTTTAGTAATTGAATGTGAAATATGCAATTTGTTTTGTGTTACAATGTTTTTATTTGCTTATTCCTTCTTATCCCTTCTTTGACATGATTACCGCTAAAACTCAAACATCACTCGGTCATCGCAAACAGTTTTCATATCTGTTGAAAAATTTTCTTAATTTCAGATTTACAGGAAAGTTAATGGGGTGATAAAAGTTTCGAAAGGTTGGAATTTCGTTTACACCATTGGAAATTTTATTGTGGCAAGAATTATGATGCATTACTATCACCCAATCTTCATGTTAGTAGGAGAATATTATGGTGTCTTTCGATACTGGAGGTAAGGCTTGCATTATTTTGGAAGAGATTCTTGAGATTCTTGTTTTATACCTTATTTTTAGAATTGAATTGAATCACGTTAAATGCTATTGTAAGGTCATTTATTTCAGTGTATTTTGAAAATATTGGGAAGTTGCTTTGTTCTTCAGCTAATTCAATTGTGTATATTTTTAGAGCTAGCAAAAAGTGACTTCAAAACTTCAGGTTCACAAAGTTGTCGCTAACTCCTTGCTATCGATTTTTTGTTATTATAATGTTTAAGCTAGGTAAAAGAGGTGGACTCAAGAACCTTCACAAGGAGTGCGTGATTGTTTCTTAAAGAGGCACTATCAGATTTTTTCTAATTTGCTGACTGGAATACTTGGCTTGTATAGTAATTAGAAAAATATTTTTTTACCCCAAATTCCATTTGGAAAGAGGGGAAAATGGACCTTTTCCAGAACAAAAACGACTGTTTTCGTTAAAAGAAGTCGGCAAAAGTGAGTCGCTCTGCTAATACTATTTTCAAAAGAAGATTTTCTTCTATGATTGTTTTCAAAAGAAAAAAATTTCTTTTATGACTATCTTCTAAAGAAAAAATTTCTTTTATGGTCATTTTCAAAAGAAGATATTTCTTTTATGAAGATGAAGAAAAAATTGTTATCCATTTTACTTGATCTTTGACGTCATGTCAGAAGAAATTTTTTCATGAAGAAAGTATCCATGGAAGTTGAAGAAGTTGACTCATTTTACGATTAACCGATTATATTATTTTTCACCTTAAAAATAATATTCGGTGAGAGATATTTTCACTATTTTTGGCCCAAACAAATGTTTTTTTTAAAAAAAGAAATCTATATTTGAAATAAGCAGCAGTCATAGATTACATCTAAAGAATAAAAAGGAATCTGATAGTGCCTCTTTAAGTCTAGAGGTTGTTGAAATAAACTTAAAAAAAAGTACGTTTGTCTGCGAAGGTACAGAAAAGCTAGTTTGTAATGTTATATGGAGGGTCAATTATAACTAGGTTTTATTGTGATTGGTATAATTAATGGTTTTATTCTACAAAAATTCTAGATTTTGAAATATTGTATCTGGTAGTCAGTATTATGCCTGTTTCAACTTTAGGTCTGTGTATTTTTACGGACATTTGATGTTGGTTTTCATGGCAATTATTCTTTTTCTTCTACCGAACCCAAGCAAAAAATCTAAAGAAGATACTATCAAGAAACTCAACTAAACGAAGTTTTGAAAGTATCCCTAGGAATACAAAATAATATTTCTTTTCTTTTATAGTTTTTTATTTTTATTATTAAGATGTAATAATATTTTTATCGGAAGTAATTTTTATTATTTAATTATATTTTATAATATAAGGGGTTTTTTATATAGTTTTTTAGTATGCTTTTGTTTATCAACATAATCACTGCACTTTGTTAAAAAAATGGCGCTTTGACTTAAATGGTTTTGATTCTGAGTTCAATTTTGATTTTGATTTTGAGTTCAAATGATCCCTTTTATAGCCTTGTTTACCAGTAATTTGTCTTGTAAAGTTAACGATTTAAGACCTAATCATGCTAAAATTTCAATGTTTATCGAATTGTAAGTTATTGCTTTGAAAATAAACTTCCCTATTTCAGCCAGTGAAAATTGCCTTGGCACTTGACAAATGTCATATTGATTCAATGTGCTTTTGATGCTTTTTGCTGAAGCAAATTTATTTAAAATTCGAAGGCTTTAACTACATTTTTCTGATGCATAGTTATAGGAATGATATGAAAAAACATTTTTTCGGCTCGAATATTAATAGTTTTAAACACTATCTATCTTTTTAAATAAAACATTAAAACATTCATTTGCTTTGTTTTTTTTTATTTTCCTTTTTTTTCATAGAAATAGAATTGATCGTGCTCTCTAAAAGTCAGTTCCTTTTTTGTGTTAAGTCAAAGTGTTTTCTTTTTTTGAAACTTTTTTTACACTTCCTAAAATGAATTAAAAGAATCATCTAATTTCTATGATGTCCTTTAGTTATATAATTGTTTTATTTTACAATTATTTTTGTTACGATCTATATCAGTTTTTTTAGTGATAGTATTTTTCTTAGAATATTTAAGGATCTATAGCATTGTATTATCTACCTATTTATACTAATGCATACATTTCATCTACAAATATTTTTTGTTATCACTATTTTCTTATATCATCCTAAACAAATTATAGTATTTTGATGAGACTCTATATCAGTAAAGGCTTTGTGTTTTATGAATATTGTTATGTTATCTTTGCTAACAATTGTGAAGTATATTGATATATATTACTTTTCTTTTTCTGATTTTTTTTTTTTTTTTTTTTTTTTCGCTTACTCATACAGTTTTCGATACAGAAATCTTCAAACATCGAATTGTTATCTATAGCAAGCACTGTTCATTTGAGCATTACATTGAGCTTTCATAGAGTTAAAACACTGAGATTGCTCATTCTTGGTTTTGCTGATTTTGGATAGAAATAGGTTTATTTTTTCAGGCAATATTTTTTAGGAATTGAAATTTTATTTTGTACAGAAAGAAAAAGCTATACTCAATAAAAATATAGAAAAATCATATTTGGTATCATTAATCTATGCCAGAGTGAAACGTCTAACCGCTACCTTTGGGAGTAAAATATATTGGCTTTTATTGATGAGTGTGGCCTTTATAGATAAGTTTAGTTCTTCTAAAAACTGTATTTTCTGGCCATTAAAGACAAGGTTTTTTTGTAGAGTGGTGGCCGCTGAAGTATATTTCATTGTATTTTAAACCTGAGAGTGGTTGTGTTATAATAGGTTCATATCAGGGTAAAATGCTTGTTTAGAGATTTGACAAAGGGAAGCTAGAATGTGATTCCATGTCTGATCTTTATTCTGTGTAAAGTTACGCATTGCTGAAAAACCAGCTTTTAATCCATCACAGCACCTTATAAAAGGGAATCTGTGTTAAAATTGGAAATTTTACAAGTACATAAGGGGTACATTGTGTTTCTTACTCTTAATAAGTTGCAGGGAAAAGGATTAGCGACAATGTTTTGAAATCTTTTTTGCCTGGGTCAGGGTCTAACTCTTCTTTACTTTAGTTTTAACTTTTAGTTATATTAAATTTTTTAAAAATGTGAACTTTAACCTATTCTATCCAATCTTTCTGATTGCAATATTTTGCCTAATATTTTAGGCCAGGGTTCTGGAAAATGAAATGGTTAATAGGAAATTTAACCATATTCTAACTTGGGAGGGGGGCTTATCATAAGTGGTTCCAAAGATCTCAAGTGGGGGGAAGCAAAATTCACCACCACCACCCACCACCCAACCCCCCCAGTTCTGAGGAGCCCTTAAATAGCCATGTTCTGATAGGGTTATATGGATTCAGCACAATATTTCTTCAAAAGTATCAAGTCTAAAGTGAGCATGTACATGGTTTGAGGGCTTTCATTTTAAGCATTTTTATTTTTCATTTTTCCTTTCATTTTTTAATACCCTTATGATGTTTCAGCAGGCTTAGTATTTGATCACTCTTACTCTTCTCAACACTTTCCTTAGGCAGTGATTTATCCAAGCACTTTTACTGACCACTATTTTTATTCAAAATATTGAGTTTTTCCTTTGAAATATATTACATAATATAGTGGCTAGGAAAAATGTGGCTCACCATGGTTGGGCGACGAAGACAATTTTGCGAATTTGTCGCTGACACTCTATTTACGCTATTTCAGAGTTTTTCAGTTACGTTTTTATAGAAAAATAATCTACTAATACTGTCCATTTTCTTTAAATTTTTCTATATACTGGCATCATTAGAGGACACTTTGAGAGGTTATTATTGTAAAGGCTTGTTGCAGTAAAAACATAGATGTGGTCACTTCAGTGTTGGGGAAATTTGTAACAATGTGCTTAGAATATAAACTTTAGTGTATGCCGCTCGCCACAGGTGAATGAATTTTTGGAATTTGCATCGCAATTTATTGTAAAAGCAGTACATTGTTGCAATAGTTTTAGAGTTTTGTGGTGGAAGGATTTGTACAGAGCTTGTTTTTACTAACAGACTGTAAACCAAATAACCTTTACTAAAAAATCCTGTGTTTGGCACTGGGGGATGTATTATATCGTGGACCCCAAACACGAAACCAAGCATCACTCCCAAAGGTGAATCTCAAGGCTTAAACTTTTGTGCCAAACTTTTCTCTCTTGATGTCTACATTCATGACCAATGGTCATTGTGAACTCGATCAAGAAAGCCCTTAGAATTTACTCACCTTAATATTTTTTCCGGCCAATAACTTGTTCTAGCTTGCTGGCTCCTCAGACATGCATCATTATATATTCATCTGAGAGGTCAGCGAAAAAGATATGTTCATCCCACTAACTTTATTTTAAATCTTATTTTACTTTATTTGATAGGGATTCAGTTTTTAAAACTCAATTAAGGATTGAGTTTTGACAGCCGTTAAATGGAGGTCAATGAGTGCTTGGATAAATCGCTGCCTTAGGTAACTTTAGTTAACCTTAGGTTACTCTAGGTGACTGGTTAATAACTGCTCACCTGAAATCTTGAAAACACAAGAACCACTCACCTAAATCATGCACATCGTTCTATGTTTTGTTTCAAGAGGGGCATTGGCCTCTGGGGCTTATTTTACTGACAATTTAACTGACATCATTGACCTCTTTAACATTATTTTTACTGACACCAAATAGAAAGTAGATATGTAGTAGTTCAATTACGAAATAGCATACATATGCATGATAATGGATGCTATATCATGATAATGGACGAATAATTTAATGTATTAACTGCAACGTAACTTTCTAATGATATGTTTGATGCATATTAACGCTCCATAATGTTTACACAGTACATATTGGAACATATTACGCAAGCAGAGAGGTATTTTTTTTCTTCATTTTTCCATTAAGTTTGATTATTTAAGTTGATTTTTTATTATGTATTTCTGAACACAAAATTGCACTTTACAGTATAAAGATGTAACAAATAAATGCTGACATACAAAAAACTGAATAATAATTTATCCATAAGTGCTGAAAATATTTTGAATTTATCAAATAACATTTCTTCAAGTTCAAAATTTTCTTTTAGTTTTTAGCGGTCTCAAGTAAATTGAGAAAAAAGTATTGCAGATTGTTTTTTTCTTAAAATCTGAGCTGAAAAGTTAGCAAAGTTCTAAAGTTAAGAACGACAGTCAAGTCTGCATTTGCTGTCTTGTGACCTAGATAAGTTTTTTTTTATCTTGTCTTAAATGTAAATAAAATGTAAATTATGATTTTATAACTAAGCTATAACTTATCACCATATGTGTCATCAGAAAGGAAAAAGGGGACATTTTGTAAAATTCAAATGCTTAAATCAGCGTATGAATGCGTGGAAACGGCGTTTCAAACAACGTTTGAAGCATTTGAATTCTTTAATCAAACACCTAAAAAAAGCATTTGAAAAAAATAAAAAAATTATTATCAAATGCAATACAGAGCGTTTTAATGCGTTTAACATTTTTATTTTCATATGCTACTAGCCGTTTTTCAAAAACGCCTTCAAATTATGAAGCGTTTGAAACGTTTATCACAAACGTTTGTATTTGTAAGACTATTTTTGCTTTTTCAATTCATGATCACTTTTTTCTCTCCACGTATGACTGCGAAATAATTTTAGTCTCTGTGATACTCTAAAACAAAAGAAACCTTTTGTATTCACTACTCACTTAATGAAGTGATATAACTTTTATTTTTTATGGTGAAGCAGAATGACACGAAGAATAGAAAAATATCTTGTTCCTTAAACAATGTTTATGTCGTTTTAAAGCCAAATACCAACCCAATGGAGGAAGAAATATCGTATTTACTGTTTCTAAAAGTTTACCCATTGATTTTTTAAAGTCTTAAACGAAGCAAAAAACCAGGAAGAAGCGTTACAAAGAGTTAGATAACCTTGCCGATAGGATTTTTAAAGTGTTAAACGAAGCAAAAAGACCAAAAAATAGCGTAATAAAAAGGTAGATAAGCCTTGCCGATTGAATTTTTAAAGAGTTAAACGAAGCAAAAAGGCCAGAAAGTCATGTTATAAAAGGCTAGATAACTTTGCCCATTGGATTTTTAAAGTGTTAAGCGAAGCAAAAAGACCAAAAAATAGCGTTATAAAAGGCTAGATAGCTTTGCCGATTGGATTCTTAAGCCCTTAAGCTAAGCAAAAAAACTAGAAAAAAGCGTTAGAAAAGGCTAGATAACTTTGCCGATTGGATTTTTACAGTGTTAAACGAAGCAAAAAGGCCAGAAAATTGCGTAATAAAAAGGTAGATAACCTTGCCCATCGGATTTTTAAGTCCTTAAACGAAGCAAAAAGACGAGAAAAAAGCGTTATAAAAGACTAGATAGCTTTGCCGATTGGATTCTTAAGCCCTTAAACTAAGCAAAAAGACAAGAAAAAAGCGTTATAAAAGGCTAGATAACTTTGCCGATTGGATTTTTAAAGTGTTAAACGAAGCAAAAAGGCCAGAAAATTGCGTTATAAAAGGCTAGATAGCTTTGCCGATTGGATTTTTAAAGTGTTAAACGAAGCAAAAAGGCCAGAAAATCGCGTTATAAAAGGCTAGATAACTTTGCCGGTTGCATTTTTACAACCTTAAACAAAACAAAAAGACCAAAAAATATTGTTAAAAAAGCCTAGATAACCTTGCCGATTAGATTTTCATAGATCTTAATTCGTTATAAGTAGGAGTGGGGGGAGGTATTTCTTGAATAACAATTTTTTTAGTGTTTGCTGGTCTGGTTGATACTAGGTGTGCCAAGTCTCGACTTTTCACATACAAGCAGGGATACAGGTGTGAAAGGAAAGGTCAACCATGCTCCCTAGGGAGATATTTTCTCTTTCATACGGAGTGGCTCCGCTACAGTAGTGCCTTCGGTGCCGAGGATCTGTAGCAGAGGAAGCTTGCTTCCTAAGGGTGTCGTATAAAAAAGAATGTCTCCCCAAAACATCAGATTTTTCGGACGGGGAGAATGTTATAACCAATATGACATAAGCTTTCCTGTTGAAGCATAATGAACATAAACATAAACTTTTCAATTTGTTTGGACTGTTCCTTGTCTATACAAGTAAACATCTTTTTGCCCTTACATGCATTTCTTTCAGAATAACACTTTTAGTAAGCCTTTGATTCCTATTCTGTTAGAATATTTATTTTTCCTTCTGCTTCGAATGTAAGAAACTGAGCCTTTGATTAGCGTTTGAAATTATAATTCAAACGCTCGTAGCGTTTGAAATGTGTGCGTTTGAAGCGTTTGGATATTCAAGAGTTTGAACACGTACAAATGCGTTCGAGAAATTTGCAGCGTTTGATTAATAATCTTCAAACGCTTAATAAATTTCGTTGCCGTTTGTATAAAAGTGTTGAAGCGTTCGTCTGTACTTGAAATTCTTTAGAATGTTGGACCATGAATGTCATACAATTGACTTAAAACTTGCAGAAGAAAATGCTAATACTGGAAATGAGCCATTTCAATCATTTGTCAGAGACAGGCTAAGGTATTTCGAAATTGAAGACAACATTGAAAAAGTAAACGAGGAGCTCAACGTTCTTGCCGATGCCATCATTCTTCAGTCAGCTGATATGCAAATAAGCAAAGAACAAATAAAAGCAATTTATAGTCCAGAGAAAGAAAAGTTGGAAAAGGCATTGAAAGATTTAGTGAGTTACAAATTTTAAGGCAATAAAATATAAAAACAACACCTTGCAAGATTCAGCCAGGAACTTTTAATTTTCTTTTTAATTTAGGAAGCAGAAAAAGCCCAGATCATTATTAAAAAAAATCTTGAAAAAAAAGATGGACCATGCATTCAGATGCTTGACAATGTTTTGCAATCACATAACGTTCAAAGACAGGCATATCATGGAAGTAGCTTTGTTGGAATTCTGTCCATAAAATGCTGAAGGTATTTTCCATAAGAAATTTCTTGCCTTATGGCTCTTCTATGTTTCATATTTTAGTGCTAGAAAAGAATAACTGGGATAATTTTTTTCTTTTAGGTAAAAAATATCCTAAGTCTTTGCAATTCAATACCAAAACTAATTTACGACCTTGGTCACAGAGGTACAGATTTGCATAACACTTCAATCGAGGTTGCAACAAAATACAAACAGGCTTTAATTCTTACAAAAAACTGGGCTAAATAAATAAATTTGTAACTTACTGCATATATTTTTGATGTTAAAATATACAACACATATCTCATAAAGCAGTTTCCTGTCAGTATCCGCCAGTCTCTAAGAGCATCTATTCGCTTGAAAAATTGTGGATGATTATCCAACTTTCATACCATATAATTTTGCATAAAAAAATGTAACCTCATAAAATCTATCACAGATGTAAAGCAGGATTATTCAAAAATCCTCTAACATAAAATTTAAACATTTTGAACGACAGGATCCATGGTTTTTTAATGTTTTCTGAGACACCTCGGTCGCCCATCAGCTACTGACTGCCAGTGAAATGAAAGCTATTTACTGTTTTGCCTGATGAGTTGGCACTGTGTTTAAACTTTTCTAAGGAAGTTCGACCACAGATATTTTTGAAAATATAGAAATTATTTAGAAAAAAACCATTTCTTTGCGCAATCAGCAGTTTTTAAATCAGCACAACAACTGAGCTTCGTTACTACGGAAGATTCTTTCTTAGCAACCGCAAATTTTTTATTTAAAAATTCCGAGCATGCACAAACTAAATGTCTCAGCTGAAACAATCGTGTGCCCTGACTTTCTAAAAAGGCGCTTGGATATATAACACTATTGGGCTTATTAAAAATAAGTGAAGAAAAGTGCTCAGACCCCATAAAATTTTTTTTTCTCATGATGAAACTATTTTTAGAAACTATTTTGATAAGTTTCCAACCTTTATTTACATCTAAATAAATTTTTCAAGACATTCATGATTCTGTTATATACAGTGTTATATAAAAGAGGCATGAACCATATCAAGAATCAAGGAACTGTGTCATGAATGTTAGAAGGTCTCTTACATTGCAGGGATCAACCATAAGGACAATTCAATTAAAAAATATCTTTAAAAAAGATAAAAAAAATCGTAATTAATATTTGAGGAAACACATCAACCAAAGC
>JANSTP010274569.1:0-10131 GCA_025330745.1 Cladonema radiatum | reverse complement strand
ATACATGTCAGTAAAAAAATATGATATACAATATTTTACGATGTAGAAGTGGACAGAAATAAGAAGGCTAGAATAGACGCCTTATCGTAAAGCCCTTTTTTGGGTTTAATATATTTCAATACAAGGAAATTTTATACTGTGGATATAATCATTTTGATTTTTTTTTTAATTTTCTTAGAATTGAACTGAACTAATCAAATATCTTAATAAAGAATACATATATACTGTAAGATAACTTATGGATTTTCATTTTTATTTTAATTTATTTTAATTTTTTTTTGCAAGATAAACTGAATTTTTCGTTTAACTTAACATTTTAGTTGAAGGCAAAAAAAAGATTTTTCCTTTTCAAAAGACGAAAACAAGTAAGAATAAAACTGACTGTGAAGAGGCCGATCTCTAGGCCAAGTTTTGATGCCGAGGCCAAGTTTGATGGCTGAGGCCGACCTCAACGCTGAGGCCAAGTTTGATGGCTGAGGCCGACATCGAGAAGCCGAGGCCAAGAAAAGTAAATGGCCATTAATAAACAATGTCTTATTCCGTCTGGTAAAATACTTCATCTTTATTTAAATAAATTCGTTAATAGCATGATGAGTATAATCTAAAGAAACCATTCTATTGAAAAAACATGTGTGAGCTGTAAATAGAAATAGAATGTTTACATAGATAAAATGCGCAAGAGAAAAAAATTAAAAGATGAAAAAGATTTTTTGCAACAAAAGAAATGCATTGAATTCACTACTCACTATTTATATTTTTTATTAATGTTACTTTTGTTAGTATGATAAAAAACGGGTTGTGTGACTTTCAACAAAAAGACAAATCATAATGAATTCATATAAAAGAATTATGATAATTTGCCGTTTGGGTTTTTAATGCTACAAACGAAGCAAATGAACAAGAAATATGTTTATCAATCATATTACATTTCCCGTTTTGTTTTTTAATGCTAAAAAAAAAAAACAGAAACGGAAAACAAAACTTCAAATTTACTATAATACTTGAAAACTTTTATTCACATTAGATTCGATTGAAAACATTCTACAAACTTCAAAATGTAAACATTACATTTAAAAGCCGATACTCTTTTCACTTTTAAGACAAATTAATATTTATATTAAATGAATGAAGATTTTTTATGATGCGATTTTATTATCACTTGCAAAACAAATAAAACATTTTTATTAATTAAGGTATTAGGCTACCTTCAGAGTGAACATTTTAAACAAGATTTTAAATCACAAATGAACTATTTTTACAAGAAAAAATTGTATAGACAGAAAGAAAAATTATTATTTTGTATATTTTCATTGAAATAATTATTCCATTAAAAATATTTCATAATTACTTATTCATCAAAACCTAATAATATTTTCACTTGATCTGCACTTTTCCAGAGCTCCTTCTTTGTCCTTTTAAAATTTTTTAATAAGATTTTTTACTTAATGTGTTTGTTTTCATATTTTTTAAACAAGTGTGCCTGCCATTTTCATAAAAATATGTCTCTGCTGAAATATGACGCAAAAACGTTCTTTCCTACAAAATAAAATGCCTATTAATTACAAAAACCATGGTAACCGTAAAAATTCAAAGAAATTCAAAAATTGAGGGCACACTTTTGATCAGCAGATATTCATGAATGTCTCCAGAAAATTTAAAGTGAAACGGCTGAAAACATAAGGAGAAGGAGCTCTCCAAAAGAGACGAGTCAAACGCTTCTTAAATTTTCTCTCTTCATAAAAAACTAATGTTACTTGCCAGCCTCCTTTAAACTATTCAAATTGGCGGTGTGTCTTAAGTAAAATGACAGATATTTTCTTTTTACTTGAATAAATAAAGAAATTAAAAAGACACACGTTATTAGAAGAAATACTTTTACTTTCATATTGAAAGATAAAAAAAAGAAAATGTTGCTTTTATAATTAATTTAGCAATTAATTTGAATTAATTTTATAATTAATTTTTTTTCATATTTTTTATGATTGGTTTTAGTGCAACATCGATCTTTCATAAAAAATAATTTTGCCGGATTTATTGGTCACACTGTAGCGTCTATAACTGTCGATACGAATTTCCATATAAGTTGAAAATTTGCATGCACACTGTCACATCTATAAGGATTCTTTATGCATATTTTCATTTTATTTTTCGAAAATCAAAATTTTGAAGGTATCCTAATAACTTAAGTGAAGATATGATGAGATATTTTTTCAGACATTATTATCACTTATAAAACAAATCAAGATTTTTTATTAAACACATTTCTTACATTTAAAAACAAATATTTTTCAGTTGTAAAACAAATTAAACTTTTTATTAAATGAAGGTGTTTTATGATACAATGTTTTTTAGATTTAAAAGGCGATTATCTATAACATTTTTATTAAATGAAGATCTTTTATGACACGATATTTATTTAAAAAAATTTTTTAAAGCAAAACTTACCATTTAATCACTTTATATCATGACTTGTTAAATTGATTTCATGTAAACTTATTTGAATGAATATTTTAATCACTCACCTGCTGCACAGACAAGAAAATTTATAACAATAAAGACTTACACAAGATATTTAATGCCTAGACAATTTATTTTTTGAATAAGAACATACTAATTTGTTTCTCATATATTTTCATGCACAATGAGATTGCTCGTCTGAAAAATGTAAATAATAAAATTATGGATTTAGAAACTTTCACACCTGGTACGAATATTTTCAAAAGAAATGTCTTTAGTTATGATGTGTTTCATTGTGTTATCTACTCAATTGTGATTTGATAATGAATTGTTTACAAAGGGAATAAAATGATTTGATGTTATCGAGAAGCAAACCAAAACATTAAATATCAAACAAAACTTTTCTAGTGATTACTATGCATTTTAGCAAAAGTTAGTCGGACGACCAAAATATGATGCGGACGACCAAATTTTGCCAAATTTTATTTTCTGTAGTCCGATGGGATGACCACTGAAAAAGTTAAGTTTTACCACTGATATAAGAAGATGTTTAGTATCACTCTCTCAAACATATACAGTCTTCAGCATGATATTCAGGAATATCAGCTGATTAGGACTTGTATGCATGAGTTTTAGAAACTTATGCAAAGGTTGGAGAGTTGTGCATGATACTTGAATTTTCAATAAAAAATATATCTGACAACTCAGGGATAAAATAAAGTAAATTAAATTGTTAAATTGTTCTATAAAAGCAAGTGTTTTACCTTATTGACAAAATATTCTTAAATGAGTAAAGATTATATTGATACAACTTCTTCATGACACAAGGTTCAATTAATTGAAAAATTTGCCTCATACTGTGCACCAGACATTTTCACAGTTGTTCATATATTACATTAGTATTAAAAACCTTATTGACTAGCCTCAAGTTTGAACACTATATTAAGCCACTTCATAATTTATTTCAGCAGCATTATTATTTCGCGCTTTGTACCTTTTTTTTTTTTGGCCATAAAATTTCAGAGTATAGACAATAAAGTGTTCCTATTCCACGTAATACCTTTATTTTAAATTCTCTTGCCCAATTGACACTGTGAAATTTTTACTTGTAAATGTAAAATTTGCACTATCATTAAGAGGAAATATTATGTATTTTAATAACAATAGGAAATGCTATGACACATGGCGTAGAATGACAGACTTGCACCTCTGCTTTTCATAACACTGTGCTATGGAGGCAGCTAAAGAAGTCAGCTCGTATTTTATTCTACTCATTTCTACTCAATAAAAACATGTTTATCATTTTGTGTTTTAAAGCTTCATTACATAACATTGTTATCACATCAGTGGTGTAAGCTCGTAAAAAACTGTACAGGTCAATTTTCAGGTACCCTCAGTTTGACTGACATTGAATAAAAACAATAGTTGCATAGATATGCTACGGATGTGAAAATCAAGTAAGACTGAATTAATGTGATTACCGATATAAATAAAATATGGACCTTTTAAAATTAATTTTTGGTTTATATTAGCAAAAGTCAATATGGAATACAAAAATCATTGTGAAGACATTATTTATTCTAAGACCTGTATAAATTTCATGGGAGGTCAGTTTTTTCTTTGCTGACTACAGCCACTTATATTGCAACAATCGCTCAGCTCAGTTTCCATGTATGCCCACAACAATCTAAGTGAAAGGATTACTGGTAGCAAGTATGCTAGAATAGCCTCATGTGTACATTTCAAATTACTAAAGTTTCTTGAGTTTGAACATTATTACTCTTTGGGACAATTTTGTTTTGATTGAAAAGGTTTAATATAACATAAAGGTTAAGTGTTGAGGATCATCAGAACTTCTGTAGACATTCCTTTCTTTTGCAAGAATAAGGGAAATGAGATGAAACACAAAAACTGTAAAACAAATTTTACAGGTGGGAGACATACACTTTTTTGACATAGAGAGCAGAATAGATTTATGTAAATAACTTTATAAACTAATAAACACACCTTCACAAATATGCTGTAAAGAAGCAATTTCTTCCTGATGTTTTTGCATTAATGCATCGTATTCTTCTTTAGTAGATTCGTGAACAACCTGTGCAGCAGCACGTATATTATCAATTTCTTTATTCAGCTCTTCTATTTTTATATATAAAGTATTAGAATTCTCTTGCTCCTTCTTTAATTGTTCTAAAAGGCAGATTACAAAAGATGAAATAATAGACATGTTGCAGAATAAATGTTTTAAAAATACAATGTATAAATTCCTAAACAAATATCATTTGAAAATAATAATTTTCTTTAATCACATTCAAAACATTGTTCAGTGTTATGTAGGGTTGTGGGACATTTCCCAAATATAACAATTCAATTTTCCAAAATATAACAAAATTAAGTGAAATTGGTCTGCAATTCATGTGTGTGAATGGAAATTAAAGTTAAAAAGACAACAATTAAAATTTGTCTTTTGGGGGAAAAAATCTGTACAATTTCAAAGAATCATCCCAGTTAGAAAGACTAAATTTAAGAGAAAATGTAAGCATAAGTCTTAAGATACTTGACTGTGATCCAAGACACATATTAAGACTTAAATAAGGAAAACTTACCCTCACAGTCAAGATAGAGCTGTCTGAATTGTGCTCTTTTTTGTCCAAAATCTAACTCCATTTTCTTTTTTTCTTCAATAAGTTCTTCATACAACACATGGTAATCGACTTCACTCATATTTTTTGTCTACTTAAGTCTAAAAACATGAAGACCATAAAAATACAGCCAAAAGGACAAAAACAGCCGTTAGTCAAACAGGAAAAAACTTACTCACAAAGGCTCATGGGGAAAAAATCTACACCTGATATAAGGTTGCAAATATGTTAGACCAACAGACTTTATCTGTCCAAAATATTAAAAATACATTCTTTTGAAGTTAATTAAGATCTGGTGTTAATTAACAACACAACATAAAGCTTTAATCTCCGATCCAGGCTGATGTTATTACAAAAATAGAACCAATATTAAACTTTTAATAAGCTATTTAATAAAAAGAATTAAAACAAACTCAGAAATATTAATCAAAAACATTTTTTGGGTGACTATACTGGAAAAGTGAAACCAACACTTTCAGAAGAAGTTTGTTTGAAAAATTGTCAGGTACCATGCCAGAGCCTATTCTAGACTGAAATTGCATGCAATTATCACACACCCTGCCCTTTTTTCATTAACCCTATTCTTCATTGGGGGGGGGGGGTAAAAACTAAACCCCCCCCCAAGTCATTTTTTTTTAATAACTTCTGATGTAGTTAACATTTTTACATGAAAGTTGCACTGCAGGTACAAAATTTAATTTGGAAAATGACATAAAGAAAATTTTTAAATCGGACCCAATCCTCCGTGATGACTTCATCATTTTACCTTGATAGGACATTTTTTTGAATTCTCGCAAATAATCTCTCATATATCTGACAATTCTAATAGGATATTTGGTTTTGTTGCTTATATTGTTAGAGTATTGTATGAACTGACCATCAACATGCCAATGATGTGATATTAACGTCAACGTCATTATGACGTCATTATGGCTTTGACACCGTTGGAACCGTAAAATCCATTTTTCGGGGTTTTTGATGACATCATCACTTTTTGGGGAGGCTATAAACACCCAAACTGATTTAGAGCTGTTTATTCCATCAAAATACACAATGGTGTGTAGTTTTATGCTGATTCACAGAGAATTCGACCAATTACACACATATTTGTATTAGAAAATTTCTAAAAAAATCCCCCTCAGAAAATCCCCCATTTTGGCCCAATTTTTGAAAAATTTTGGTTGAAAGGTAATTTTTTGAAATATAATTCCAGTCCTTGTTACCAAAAATTACTATCTGAAGTGTTTTAGAAGTCTCCCTGTGGAATTGTCAATAATTGCCCCAATAATATAGAAATTGTGGCAAGTTTTGGGTATTTTCGATGACGTCATCACATGATCACGTGACCAAAAGGGGTAAACTTTCTGTTTTTAGAAACTACTCATGATACTTAATATTCGTGCAAAATTTCATGGCAATTGGTTGAGTGTAAGAGATTTTAAATGAATCTAACGATCTTCAAAAAGCTCATGAACAATGCCAAAAATGAGCTAAAATCATGGGTTTCTAGGTAAAAAATAGCAAAATGTTGCCCCTTTTTCAAAAACTATGCCCTTTTTAGAGAAAAAAGCACCCTGCCCTAAAAGTCTAGAATATATGTCCTGCCATCTCCAGCAGGACTGTAAAAATAACATTTTTCATGAAAATACACAACTTCTTACGCAAAAACAGTGATTCAAAATAAAATTCAAAAAATTCCATCAACGTTATAAATAAGGTGATATGGTGATGTTATGTGATTCTAAAGGAATCTTACTGATATTTGTATCAGTTTTTGTTTAATGTCTCAAGCCACTTCTACAGGATTGTTACTTTTTCTTTTTTCATTTCAGGCTCAAGTTGTGTTCATTTACGACTTATGGTTTATTCTAAGCTTTTTTCAACTGAATCTAAAACTATAATACGCGAACATAATCAAATATAATTGAACATAATCGTATTTAATTGAAACCAATCGAATAATCTTTTCCCAGAAAAAAAATTAACTGACAGCCGAACATAATCGAACAAAATCGAATTTAATCGAATGCAATCGAAACCAATCGAACGATCTTTCTCGAAAAAAATGTAAATATTCGATTCAATTGATTTGATTTCGTTCGATTGATTACGCCTGGAGAATATCATATTCTAGTGGAAATATTCAATTTAGAGTGTATATACTCAGATTCAGAGTGAAATGCAATCGCTTCATCTGAAGTATTTTTTAGCTGACAATCTGATATTTGTAGAATCCATTTATTGCTTGTTTGTTGCATTAAATATACTTATGTTGTGTACTAGAAGAAAAGAGGTTAATAAATTGAACTCTTTATAACTCGAACCTCTATAAAACTTGAATCTCTTCTTAACTCGAACAATTTCGTTGATACAGTGTAGCCAACTAGGCATTGCATCTAACTCTCTATTACGGTACTCAAACTCTCCTTAACTCGAACAATTTCTGATTCCTTGTGGGTGTTCAAGTTATAGAGAATCCACTGTATTAGACTAGAAATAGGCAAGAATAACCGATATTTTAGAAATTGAGTATTAAGCTCCTAGGTGCACAGCTCCAGAAGGGTTTGCGCGTTGAGTAAAATTTCAGGTGCAGATTGCGTGTGAACTAAAAACAATCTCGGGTGCGCCCTTGACATGAAGTCCATACTAGTCTCTAATCTAAAGTGACAACCATACAGTACGCTAGTTGCCGGTTACGCAACAATAATATAATTGTGTATCCATATCCGGCTACCTAGACACTTTGTAAAAATTAAAAGACAAATTTGGAAACTAAAAAATATACAAAAAGGGGAAATCGAAAAAAGATGGATCATAAGATCTGTTTCATTTGAGTGTTCAATTTTTCAATTTGTTCATTTAATAACAATTTTTTTAAACATGACTTAAAGATATTTTTGCTAGTATAATTGATTGACAAACCATTCCAGTATTGAATCCCTTTAAAAATATAGAATTGGCTAGTAGTAGAGGCTTTCAATCTAAAACTTGGAATATACCTACACTCCAGGCGTGATTAATCAAATGAAATCGAATGTCGATTGCTAATCGAATTAATCAAACACTAATCGAAATAATAGAGCTGGATTAAATCAAATTAATCGAAACAATCCAATGGCAATCGAATATGGACACAGTCATTAACAGAGTCAATAATGTTGTACATAATGCTGACATTTAGGAAATTCTCAAAACACATTTTCTTCAATTAAATTAAAAATATTGATATTAGACTCACATTAATTTGTTAAAACAACGTGAGAAAGGGTACACAACTTCCCATTTCAAAAAACTACACATTTTTATGAAAAATTGGCAGAGAAAGATTAGTGATGGACACCAGAGCTGCCAGAGCCGGAGATAGGCCAGAGCCAGAGCCAGAGTTTCAGCTCCTTTTCCAAAAATCCGGTTGGGAGCAAAAATTCTAAATAACAAACTTAATTCTAAAATATGCCCCGTAAAGGGCTAAGAAAATCCATGTGACTATTTTATCGGAACTTGTACCACATTGTATCTTGTTTATCTGCTTTGTAATTCACTTGAAAAGTCTAAACGGCAAAGTTATTGCAACCCATAACTTTTTTTATATTATCTGTTTTGTAAATGACTTGAATTCCTTGAGACAGCAACTTATATAACACTTATTTTCCAGTTAATCTACTTCGTATATTTCTTCAAGACTGTAAATGGCAAAATTTTCGCAACTCCTATAATATTGTTCCATACATATCTGCTTGGTATATAGCTCAAAAACCATAAACGGCAAAGTTATCATGATTTTCAAAATACTTATTATTTGTATCTTTTGTTAGGTTATGACTTTTAATGAGTATATGTTTGTTTCTTGCATGTTTACTTTTTTTCTCAGTTCATTTACAAACTTATATCATTACTAAAATTGTTACGCGACGTGACGTCAATATTAACATATCTTTATATGTTTCTCTTTTTTTCATAAAATAAAAGATAAAGTAAATAATTTGCAACATTATTTCTATCTCATTGAAAAAAAAAATATTTCTGAAAAATATCTAAATAAATAGCGAGTAGTGAATTGCATAGATTTCTTTTGTTAAACATTTTCACTTTGTGTGTTTTCATATTTTTCTTTCATCTGTCAACATTCTATTTCTATTTACATAGTGCACATGCTTGTTCAATGCAAAGGTTTCTTTTCATCACTTTTGGCGTGAAAAATGTCTAGACATGAAATAATGTTATGAATTATTAAGAAGAAGTTTTGAACTCATATATTATTGTGTGCATGAAAAAAGATATTTTTTCAAAGACTACCAATTATTTCCCTATGATTTTTTTTCTTGGAGAAATGTTTGAATGAAATTCTGAGAAGTGAGGGATTTTCCGTAACAGTATTCAAAAAAAGCTGATCCATATATCAATGAAAAAGAAACCACTCTACAGAAAGAAGGCCGAAAAGAAGTTTCAAAATCTAATTCTATTCAGGTACCGTAGATTGTTTGTATTTTTCTTATTCATGTTATATTTATTTTTTTCTGTTTTCTTTTTGGAAATGATGAACGAGCTATGATGAACAACAAAGATAAAGGCTCTGCCTCTAGTGTTTGGGGTTCACAAGTTAAATCATATCCCTACGTTGTTCTGAGCTCAACTAAAGCTACCGCTTTTGCCACCAGTGTTTAGGGTTCACTGGGTAAGCGTCCCCTTGTTCTAATCCGACAATAAAATGTGATATATTTTCATGATAACAACTGAGTTTTTTTCTTTATAGGAAATCGTACGTCATGAAGAAAAGAAGTCGAGCATAACAAACGAAGCTTACTAATGGCAACATTTTCGAAATAGCAAGATCTAACAACTTTTTGACAAGAAATTTCTTTGAAAAAATTTTTGTATTTTTTGTATGCTTCGAGTTTCCAGCGAAGCACTTGCCAGAGCCAGAGCCAGAACTGAAAAGCCAGATTTCGCCCACCACGAAGAAAGATGCAAAAGTAACAGTTTGTTTCATCCTCATCTCTTATTCAAAATTGATACTACATTGACATTTGAGAAC
>JANSTP010274547.1:0-10133 GCA_025330745.1 Cladonema radiatum | reverse complement strand
AACAATATTACTTATTGTAGACCCAGGTTCAAATCCTGGCAGAGGACAAAGTTCTAACGGATGCTAATTTTGATGCCAGATACTGATTTTGTTTCTGAACTTTTGAAGATCTAATAATATTTTTTTTGATTCATTCATTTTGTCTTCTTTCAGAACAAAATTCCATTTAAGAGGCGTGTTATCAAAAATATGTCAGAAAAAATAATCCTTAAACTTCTAACATGCACATCTTTATTTTAATAAATCTTGAAATGTGACCTTGAAATGTTATGGAACTAATTTTTGCAAAATTTAATTCCTGAAAACACTCCTTAGGCTAGCTATTCGCAAAATTTAATTTCTCAAAATTAAAAAATTTTGCTGGTCGAAAAATTGAATTCCCCATTTTGTAAAGTTTTAGATCCATAAACTTTTTTTTTTTTTTGATTGATTTGCATAAGGATAAAAATCATCTATATACTGGAACCTCAAAAATTATTTCTGCAAATCTTTCATATAAAGACTGATTCACAAAAATTTGTTCTGCAATTTTTTCTGTTCGCTAAAAAAATGTCCGTAAGGTATTTTATATATTTTATTCAACTCTGGCTGGGAATTTAACCCAGGTTTTCCAAAATGGATGTCTTGAACTAGACGACCAGAGTTTGAGTAAAGTTTTAAGTTGAAACATATAGAATTCAAGAGATGATAAAAAATCAATTTAATTGAGATCCACTACGGGAATGTATGTACTATTTTGACTTATAAATTTTTTTTACCTGTTTTCCTATTGTACTTTTGTTTGTTTGAGTCCTTTGAAAGAAAGCAAATGTATAACTCTTTGGCACAAAACACATGACCAACTTTTTAAAATAATTCCTCACTAAATGACATACAAGGCCTGAAGAACCTAATCAATAAAAAATTCATTCCCAAGCATTTTCAGAAGTTGTCATGAGTGGATATGAGAATAAAGAGGTAAAAACAATAATACCAGCTTCAAAGTAATAGCTAGTTTATACAATTTGAACGAGTTTTTATATACAAATATTTAACCATCTTATTTCAAGAAATCTATAAATTAAAAAATAATATGAATAATTTACAAGTTTATATATACACAAACATAAATATACTGTATACCATTTTTATTTACAACTGGAAATATATATTATTTAATTGGAACAATGAAGCAAGAAACCACGGCATTGGCTTAATTTTTATATTCCTTGACAGAAATTCCAGAAGATTACTTAAATATACGTATGAAGCACAAAAAGAAATAAAGAAAAAATTTATCTGCATTCATATACATAATACTGTAATAAATTTAGAGTGCTAGCTATCAATCACATAACTATTTATTATTGTCTACTCATTCAGATTTTGACGCAGAGTAGAGAGGACAGTGCTTATTTCACAAACCTGGACATCAAAAATTCAACCTTTAATTTATAGTGAAATAAGCTGACTAAGAAGTTCGACGGTCCTCTCTACTAAGCCAATACCCTGTCTGTTCACTTGTCTCTCTCTGTCAAGATAAAAGTTTGACCTCTCCCTATCTCTCTCAAACTCCCTCTGTCTTTGATGGTTCCTCAATCGTTCATCTTCCCGTTCGAGATGTTCTAATCTCTTCTCATCGTCATCTCTTCTTCTCATCTCTTCTTCGTTCCTCCTCTATTCTTCTATAAAGCCATCATAGCGCTTCCATCTCCTCCTTCTCCTTTTTCTTCTTGAATTATTACTACTGAAAATAAAAGCAAAATTGAAATATGGCTAAGATGATACACTAGTCTTCTTATGTAATCTATAAAAATTTATAATTCCTATGTTACTCAATGAGCAAAGATATCAATTGGGTAGATATTGGGTGGGTGGGGATTAACATCATCGGACAAAAGATTCAAAGACAAAGTAGCTAGGGTGCTATTGCAGTTTTGTACCCCCCCCCTTCCCTTAAGAGTTTTTTGTTTTCTTTAGAAGAAACAAATATCCTTTTTAAAGGACGAAGAAATCTTAGTAGGTGGAGTTACCAAACTGGAGAAGAATTTCCATCAGTAACAACAACAGTGAGCTCATAGTCTTATTGGGAGAATGTCTTGGAATAAAACAGAATCAAAAGCCTCAAGTAGCTGCATTTTTCTGAGCTGTGTAACAGCTACATCAAGAGAGTGGCTTTGATAGAGAGCTGTAGCTATGCAAACAAAACTATGTTTTTCTTTTTCATATTAGGTATGACTAGCTAGCTAGCTATAATAGAAAATAATTTATATACTTACTTATTACTTTTTTTGATGTCGCCATTGTTGTTGTTGTTGTTGTTGATATTACCATTGGCAAAAAGTTCCTCCAAAGTTCCTCCAAAAAAAGTAAAACAAATGGCGTCATGGCAAAATTGTCTATAGCATGTACTGTATTCTGAGAAACTCTGCGCTAAGCAATCAATTTTGTTCAAAAAGTTCTTTCGGGTAAATTTTGTTCTTTCATCCGTGCCATTTTGTTTTGATCTTGATCTAATTTAAACAGTTACATTATTTTCAGGGATTTATGGAGGTAAAAAAATGCAGACTTTTAATAGGAAAATTTAAACAATCGTTATTTTTGTTAAATCAATGGACGTTTTTTAATTTTCTGACGGAACCAGAAAATGAGAAAAAGTAGAAAAGAAAGGGAGGAAATATCTAAAATAACAAGCCAACTTAAAGCTCCCTAGAAAAAGTATCTAGTTAACAAAATTTTTGTCTTGAATTACATATTTAGCTAATATTTTCTCCTCTTTCATGCTTCTACTCTGCACTTTCATGCCTGAGAATAAATAACAAAAATCAAAGCACACCTTTGCCTTACCCATGCGCACTGATCTCTTCCAAATATTGTCTTTTTATGCATTCATGTCAAGGAAACATAGTGACTCTATATAAGGTTGAACAAATTTTTGAATGCTATTTGAAATTCATTACAATTAACAAGAATCATATCCAAGCTAAACAATTGACTGTTAATTTTTTTTTGAATTTTTTTGTTTCCTTTTTTCCTGGTCTGTGTTTTATCAATTCCTTACGTTTTACTTTAAAAATCTGAAAATGGTAGACATGAAATGCAATAAATATGTTTGTGGCAAGTGTAAAATCAACATTTTCCAACAGTTGTAGCTATAGCTTTAGATTAGTGAAATACATTGTATATATATTTTAAAGGATAGCATGACAAACATATGAATGTAATAGATGTTTGTTTTGTGTGCAAGAAGTTGGCTATACTTAGTTGAGTTAATGTGTGGGAATAGCAAAATGTATACCTAAAATACCTATAAATATACCTAAACGCTTAAGACCTGCAGGTTCCACAAATATTTTTATTGCATTTTATTTTATTCACCATATTTTTGAAGTGATGGCTTAAGACAGATGATTGGTCAAAAATGAGACCATCTGGTTCAATTGTGTACAACATACGCCCTATAGCATAGATATGCATATATTTAACTATTTAATGTACTGTTTGTTTTTTTTGTTTTGTTTTTTTAATGTTTGTAGAAAGTTTATGGAAAGTAATTTTATTATTGTTACCACTATTTTAACAAGGCTGTTTATAGATATATAGGTTTGTTTGGCGAATTATCGAGGACACATCCTCTTATGGTCTTCTTCCCTTTGTAAATTTGGCAAAAATTCAAAAGAAGATATTCAGATATTCAGCAAGAGTCAAAACTACCTTTGATATATCTTTCCGTGTATCCATTTGCATTGTTTTAAAAAGTTCATCAATGGCATAGGCAGCACCAAATTTAGATCAGTCTATAGCTAAATGTTCATATTTGATACTACCTCTTTTTTACTACCTCTATTACCTATTTTTTTACTCTTACTCTTAATAGGTAGGTACTCTATATTGATAAAGAGTTTTGCTTTCTAACAAGTGAAGTCTGTATTTATCATTTTAGCTAGCAAAAAATTTTTAACTTCTCTGTTAAAAAAGCTTTGAAAAATATTTTAGCTAGTCAAAAAGCTAAATTCAGTCTCAAAAAAGCAACATCAAAAAGCAAAGACACAAAAACAAAAAACTAGAAAGAGGAATTAATAAAATAAAAATGAGAAAAATAGTTCTCAGAGAATATCCCACCAACCGTTGACAAAACATAACGTTCCAATGAAAGAGTGAGAAAGAAGCAAGTTTTCTACAAAGAATTTATCACAGATTTTTGCCTTTAACTTTAAATTTATACATTCTATAATAAATTCTTGCAACAAGCTACTTTACTGGGAGGAAGTTTTTCTGTTTTTCGGTTTGATGAGAATATTCTCATCACACATAAATTTTTCTTTCTTAAAGGATTTATCTAAATCCTTGGTTTATTTATCTGAGTTCGAAAATATTTAGAGAAAAAGATTGCTTAAAAATCAAAGATGATAAAGTTGATCGCAAATACCACAAAGTTTATCCCACACAAGTTGGAATTTTCTAGTTGAACGTAAAAGATTATTTTACATGAAATAGATTTGATCACTCATTCCCAAAAAAACCCCTAGAGTTTTGCATTTTTCTTTTCTTTAAAAAATATTTATCTCTGAAAATCTTTCTTCCTGTAAAGTATTAGCGATGAAATTTGATACATTTTGAATTTTGAATTCTTTTCTAATTTCAAATAGAAAAGAATAGGCATAATATCCAATCAATCAGCCACTTTTTTGTTCTACAGTTTAAATCTATATACCTGTGTTAAAATTTTATTTCGTTTAATTTTAGAGCAACACCTGACGGAAATTGCCTTTGCAATGCAATTTCTTTAGTATTTTTTGGAAAATATACTTGGGCTAAATATTTGCGTATATTGACGTCTATAGAACTTTTTTTGAATAAAGGATTTTATTTAAAACATCCAATATTTGATGAGGCTTTTCTTTTGCAAAAGTCCAATTTAGCAAATACTGCTAGATCTTTGGCTATGTTCTTTAGAATGTCATTAAAGAATTCAACGATTGATAAATGTGACAATAATAAAGCTTTTGATGCGAAAGCAGTTCAGTATGAAGCTATCAGCAATTGTGAAAACAATGAGTGGTGTAGCTTTATGTGTATATTAGGCATATCTTTTGTAATCAAGCAAAATATACAATCAGTTTTCCCGGATTGTGGTGCATACTTTGACAAACATTTAAAAAATCTCTAAATATCTCCCAGAAAAGGGCCATTTGGTACACATAAAACATATGTACTATTCTATCAAGTTGGTGAGAGAACTTTCTCCAAAAAATCTGGTGTTCCCTTTAAAATAAATCACTTTGTCACACTTTTAGATATACACAAAAGCACTAAAAAGAGGCTCCCAAAAAAGTTACTGGACATCAATATAGATCTGAAAAAACAAAAACTGCAAATTTCTTCTGAAGCAAGCACCACTAAAAGAATGAGCCAGTCAAAAATTATGGTTCGCAAAAAAATAATTTCTCCTGGTGATGAAAATGAAAAGCTGGATATACCATTACAAAAGGAAAAAGATATTGCTGATACTCAAAAGAGAGATGCATCACTACCACCAGATATTACTGGTGCTCCAGCAGAGCCCACACCCAATATTAATAACATATTGAAGGGTAAGCTGGATGTAAGCACTTTCAGAGGTATGTGCTTGAATGGAATTAGTCATTAAGAAAAGCTCAATCTTATTAAAAATATGTTTGTTCCAGACCAAAATTACAAGTTTGAGAAATCAGAAGGTTCTAACAGAAAGTTTTTGTATAATTGGCTAACAAAATACAGTTGGTTATCATTTTCTCATAACAATCAGGGTGCTTATTGTTTACCCTGTGTCCTTTTCAGTAGAAAGGATGTAATTGCAAAAAAGCTATATCAGAACCATTTTATAGCTACAAAAAAGGCTACCAGTTTATTTCAAAAACATGGAGAGTCTAGAGAAGGTAACCACTCAAAATGCAGTTTTACGTATAACATGTTTCTGAATGAAATGCCCGGAAAATCTCTCCCAGTGAGTGCAACGTTAACGGCTATAAACAAACAAAAAATGAAAAGAAACAGGAAAATTTTTCTGTCTATAATTGACACTCTTTTAACATGTGCCCAATTAGGTTTGCCATTTAGAGGTAATAAAGGCAGTTCAAAGTATCAAGATGATCCTGGATTAGGTTTAGTTAATCCTAATCCTAGCATTGGGGACTTTATAGCAATTTTAAAGCTAGCAGCCTGGCAAGGAAATGTTGTCTTGGAAAAGCATTCGAAAGTGGCAAGTAAACGTGCCAAATATACATCTCCTCCTACACAAAGCCTTTTATTACGATGTGCCTACGAAGTTATGACTGAAAAAATTATTTCATGTATTAAAGAAGCAAATATTTTGCTATTCTTGCAGACAAAGCTGCAGATTCTTCAAATCTAGAGCAATTAGCATTTTGCATTGGATTTATTGATAAAAAATGTGAAGTCAGGGAGGAGTTTTTGAAATTTATTGACTGTAGTGATGGCGTCACTGCAGAAGCCCTGTATAAGAATATCAAACAAGCTCTGTCTACTTTCCGTTTAGACATTGCAGATTATCGGGGACAAGGTTATGATGGGGCTAGTACAATTTCAGGCCATAAAAAAAGAGTAGCTGCACGAATTCGTGATGATAATAATAAAGCTACACCCACTGCTTTAACCATTGCCTTAATCTTGCAGTTAGTTCCACATACAACATAGTAAGTGTCAGAAATGCCATGGATACAATCAGAGAAATAAGTGATTTTTTTAACAATTCTCCAATCAGAGAAAATGTGTTTAAAGCATTCTTTTTTACTACAAGAAACTTATCAATGTGTATCAAAGCAGGTGGTTAGAACAAGTAACTGCCTTTGATAAGTTTCATGAGTTTTTTGAGGTTATTTTTGCTACACTCAACCATATGTCTGAATCAAAAGATATAAATTTCAACGCAAGAAGCCGAGCATCGCAGCTTCTTAAGAAGATCATGGATTTTGAATTCGTATTTGTTATGATTGTGTTGAAACACATTTTTGGATACACTAGACAAAGTACGCAACTAATGCAAGCAAAGTCAATGGATATTCTGAAGGGCATTGAATTTATTAAATCAGAAATCAGTCAACTGAAGGCTATCAGAGAAAATTAAACTGAAAAACATGATGCTTGGTTTGAAAGTGCATCCGACCTAGGGTCTAAGATCGGTATTGTTTCAAAAAAAAACCTAGAATATGTGCCAAACAGACCCACAGAAATAATATACCTTCCAATAGCCCTTCAGATTACTACAAGAAGGCTGTAACATTACCAATTATTGACCTTGTTTTAGGCCAGTTAGAGCAAAGGTTCAGCACTGATTCAGAAAAAGTTTTAAATAATTTGTATTTTGTACCTCATTTGATGTTACAGGAACTTGCTAGTAATCAGAAAAATGGATAGAGAACAAAATTTAGCTCATTTTTAAAGTTTTATCATGATGATTTTAAAAAATTCTCCTCTCTGGCAATAGAAAAAGAAATAGAACTTTGGGAACATCAGTAGAAAGAGAAAGATCTTCCACATGAAATCCCAGAAACTATTTCAGAAACCCTGCGACACATTAATCTAAATATGCTTTTTAAAGTCATGAATAGAGCATTGAGAATATTGGGCACTGTCTCTGTGACATCATGTACTTGTGAACGGTCATTTTCTGCAATGTGACATTTAAAGACATACACCCGAACAAGAATGAAAAACGATCGTCTGAATGCCATTGCACTTATTTACATGAACAAAGGGACAAACAGCCTAGCAACGAAAGAAGAAATTCTTCAGAGATTTAAACTGAACGGACAAATAGATTAGATTTTGATGAGCAAGGTTTTGTAGGAAAATGTGAAATACATAAATTTATATATGACAAGCCAAATGATTGTTGTATCTATCAGAGCTAACTTAAATAACGAAAATCAGACAAACATGAGAAAAATTGGAAAGAAGAAGGAGTAGGCTGGCTACAAGGGAGGTTCGAAGATTCTTGTTTTCCACTAGCAAAAGAAAAGGAAATCGAGGATTCTTTGTATGGAGGTCAGTTGTTTTAATTGATTGTTGACTGTCATTCATTTGCACAGCATTATGTTCAAACTTCAAATGTTTAAAAAGGTGAATGAGTAGGCTGGCTGTGAGGGAGGTTCAAAGATTTTTAATTTTTGAAAATTAACACAAAATATAGATCAGAAAATCTTTGAGTGGAGGCCAGTTATTTAATTTCTATTTAAATTAAATACCCAGAGGCCGTGGGGAAAATTCAGCAAAAAAGCACTCGTAGCAATATTTGAAACTACTTGTAGCGTGCCAATATATTCCAAGCAGTCCCATACTTGAAACTACTGGGACTCAATGAAAAAGCGCTCGTAGAAATATTTGAAACTACTTGAAGCGCACCAATATATTCCTAACAGTCCCACACTTGAAACTGCGGGAACTCAATGAAAAAGCACTTGTAGAAATATTAGAAACTGAAGTGCACCAGTAAACTTCTAGTGGTCATACCTGAAACTACTAGCATGTAAAGAAAAAACAACCATACTAATTTTTGAAGCAAACTAGCACGTCACATGTTAGGTTGAACCTACTAGAAATCCACTGGGTGTTCATGGCAATATGAAAATACTGTGAGGGTCTCAAGGAACTGTTAATTCTAATTATTTCACATTCACTGTTACTTCAACCAAAAATAATTTATCATGCATGCAGTAATTTCAAACTACTGGAAAAGTATACTTATTAAAAAAAGTACTTAAAGCAACATTTGAAATCCTCTACAGGAAACCACTCCATTGCTATAGTGATTTTGTAATAGTATTTCAATGTAATTTATAAAACTATATTGATTTTTGTCAACTAAATTTAAGCATGTTACAACATGCCAGCTAATCCTGCAAATTGCTGTTTGCTAGAATAGTGACAAGCCAGAATCTAAAATATGGACTATCTCTTGTAAAACATTTTCAGTTTCCTGTTGAAGGTACATAGTATAGAATTCCTCATTTTGGAAAGGTTTTTCTTGTCATGTTTAGGTATTGATAGTTAGGAGAAGCTGCTTCTTTGTGGTTACTATTATCTAATAATACTTCAATTACTGGATTTTTTTCTTTGAAAGTTTATTTCTTAGAGAGTACCTTAAAAGTATATTTTTTGCGATCAGAAAATATTGTGGAACAAATTCTTGTAATGGACAACTCAAAAAAGTAGGAAATTATGGAACCAATTTTTGCAAATCATCAATTTTTATGAAGTTTTACAGAACAAATTCTCTGAACTAGAGGCTTGTGCTATTTTTATAACAATAGCAATATCATTTTTTATTACTTTTTTTTATTATTATGTATCCTTAACTTTATGTCTCTGTGACATATAGTTTCCTTATGAATTCGGTGGCTTACTCCTTTGCTTACCCTAGTGGTACTGTTTAAGTCTCCATCTTGAATGCTTTGTACAATAGCTTAAGTCTTATTTAAACTCTATTATGATGTCATCTAAAATTTTTGGCTTTGAATCATGATTCCAAGCAGTTTGCAATTTGTTACATTCATTTGTTTCACATTTAAAAGAGTAATATAAAAAGTTATTTTGTTCCGTACGTGACAAATGTTTTACATTTTTTAGTTCCTGCAGTTATTGATTATCTGATAGTGTATTTTTACTGTTCTGACACTGAAATCAGTAATTTTTATATGTTTCTTTACAAGACTTAAAATTTGTGCATTGTTTTCACAAATACAGGATGTTTTCACAAGTAAAAAGAAGTTTTTAGAAGTTAGGAAAAACATGTTTGAAAAATTTAGTTGATTCTAATGTTTTTATTTCAATTTAGAGAAAAACTTTAAGCATCTAATGTACGAGACTAAGAGCAAAGATGCCTAAAACTTGTATCATTCACAATTGAGTGCAAGAAATGTCAAATCTTTTTTAGTTCTTTTCGGATATAGTTTATATGATATAGTTTTTCAGCAATGATTCTTTGTGTTTCATTCAAAACTGCATTTTTTGACTATGGCGTTGTACCATAGTAACTTAAATTATGCATAATTTTTGAAATGCCATTGTTAAGTAATTACTAGTTTGTAATATATTAGACAAAAACCAAGATAAACTCTAAGCTACAATACAAAGGCTTTTCAAAAGCTACAAGA
>JANSTP010274536.1:0-10134 GCA_025330745.1 Cladonema radiatum | reverse complement strand
GGTGTAGTTTCTGTATTAAAAAAATTAACTTTTCGCTTTGTATGCTCACCTATATGCTGTTAATAAACAATACTTAGCACTTATCTTATTCTTATTTCCCTAATTTTTCCTAATGTTGAGAAAGAACGGTTTTTGCAATGTTTTTTTTTGCAGATTTGTGACTATAAAAATAGCCGTTTTGAATCTGTTTTATTACTCCGAGGAGTATCCGTCGTCGAAACCAAAAATATAGTTTTTCAATATTTGATTCTCAACCAGATTGATATCGCGGCTAAGTTCAGCGATTTTTCGCCCATACCATTCGATTTCTTGATCAAGTAAGTCGAAAGGAAGCGGATCGTGAACCTACCTTACCAATCCCATTCACTTTCGTTTTTTTCGAATAACAATCTACATTCGAATTCTAGTTGACGTTTCGCGAATAATTTGTAAGCGTAGTTCACCATCAGTTCCGGTAACTTGAGCCAGCAAAATTCGTGGTACGCATCTTCTCCGTGATATGGATTCTCTATTTCACTGTTATCTAAAAGAGCGAGAAGTAATGATTTTGCTGTTCTTTCTTGAGACATCGTGACTTGTAATTGAAGTTGATACGAATCTAGAAAAGGTACACCCTATCCCTAAATATAGCTATCAAGACAAAAAAGTAAGATATATCTTCTTCTGGAGAATTTAGCTTGGCAAGGAGTTGAAATTAAAGAAATGAAAAAATTAAAGGTATAAAAAATTAACCTTTTAGTACATGGAATTTATACATATATGTAATTTTATCGAAAATAGTGTCTTTTGAATCAAACCTACCGCCCACTTATAGCAGGTAATTATTATGGAGAAATGTACATTCAGGCAGGTTTTACTGCGGTTTCAATGAAATAAATTGGAATTAATTGAAAATGATCATTAACAATCATTACTATAACTTTTTTAACTTACCTTTTCCAATATTTTCAATGTTTGTGTACTTTTTACCATTCATTAACTCAATATTTCTGTATGAGTATACAAATTCTTTGGTCACATATTCTTTTGTTCTATTTTTGTCAATTTCTTTTTGACCAATATAGATTTGCTGAACAAAATCTAACCAAGTTGTTGATGCCTCTATAGATTTGCATATATTGCTCAAAACATATTTCTAAACAAATTCCTTCATATCAAAAATTTGTATCAAATTATTTGAAAAAAAACTTTCTCAATAACAAGACTAATCCTATAGGTTCTTCATATTGCACTGAGAAATGCAAAAAAACTAATATGAATATGCCATCCTTTAATATTTAAATCATTACCAAGCAGCATGTATTTTCAAGAATAAAAAAAATTGAAAAAGTTGTTGAAACTTACAAAAAAACTGTTATCTATCACAATATTGGCATTACTTTTGGGCTACAAACATAAAATTTTTGGTAACTGAAAACACGCTTTGGTCCAAAGTACAACACTGGGACACAAAATATTACCTTGTTGTTTCAAAATGCCTTGTCAAATGTTGTAAGCTTAAAAAGTCAAAATCTTCAATATAGGATTTGATTCATCATCTTCACTGGCTAAGGTAGCCTGGTAATTTGTTTTTGCTGCATCAACTTCCTTGCCAGCTTTATTATGGCTTTATTTATTGAAAATATTGTTCATCATTACTATTTGAAATTGAAACAAAACTATCTATAATTACATCATGGTGTTAATAAAACATCATATTACATTCAACTTTTCATTAAAAACTAAATACAAGTAGCTGTTACATTATAATTCAAGAAATCAGAAGCATAAAACACAGTAAAAAAGATATTGAGGACACAACGTACCTCAGAAACTACTATTTCCCCACCTCCATTTCCAAGTCTGTTAAACTGCATATAATAACAATTGGTTCATAATGAAAAAATAGAAAAAATAGACAAGAAAAGATGCATGATACATAGAGCATCATCTCTAATTGCACTGTAGTTACACTTTCAAAAGAGAGGAGCACAATCACATGACCTATGATCTGATAAAGCTTTGAAGGACAGTGTACATTGCTATCTCAATTAGTCTTTTTAAATATAAAAAACAATGTATAGAAAATAACATTAATCAATGAACAATTAATATTTGTAAATAAAACGATGATTTTTAAAAGCAATTTGAAGAAAGATACAGCAATACAATATATGAAAAACTATGAAGTATAGAAAGTTTGTTTTGATATTAAGTTAATCAGGCCAAACAAATCTTTAAAATATCAGTACAGCTAAAACGATTTTATCAATGTAGCTTCTCAAGGGAAAAAATATACTGATAAGTGCACTTGTGCAAAACAAATGAAAAACTGCAAAAAGAACAAGCAAAACTTCTTCGGCAGAAAGCGTTGGCATACTGTATATTTGTTCCAAAACAATACTAAGAAAAGTAAATGTCTTATGCAACCATTATAAGTATGTCTCTATACAAAAATCTGATATAAAGCTTAGGACATATATGTAATCTTATCAGTTATCAAAGTATTGATTTCAACAGCCAAATTCAAGATGCAAAAACATCGTTCACTACAAATTTAATTTTCTGGAAATTTTAGATTATACCTAAAGAACAAATTTGAAGTCATACAAAACTAGCCAAGTTAGCAAAATGTCAACGATAAAAATATTCAAAGCAATAGCACAGAAATATAACAAAAACAAAATGCAAGCATGTTCTTTATACTTAAAAAAATTCAAAAAAACATTTGTTTGACAGAGAAAAGAATTTACATTGGTTTCTGTTTGCATATGATAATTATTAACATAAAAATTAAAGAGTGACTCAATCAATAAACTGGTAATCAATTATCACTTGCTTCGGACTACAAATATAAAAATATTTTTATGAAGTGCCATGAAAATAATGGCACCTCATAAAGAAATCGAATATATGTCAAAAAAACAATATTACTGCAAGAAAAAACGAAGATCTAATTCCACAATTTTTTATTTACAATTAAATTTCACCAAAATTTATGCCACAAATAAAATCTGGAAACAAAGATAATCATATGTCATCTTAGACGCTGTATAAATTGAACAAAATTTGTGTTTGCCTAATATCAAATATTTGACTCCACAAAAAAACATGTTCTAATATTCATATAAAAATCAATTACACTAAAAATATTGATACACAATTCTTAATTACACTTTAAAAATGAGATGCCATTTGTATATGGAGTTTTATTATTAAATTATTTCATTTTTCAAATGTTTCAAATGCTTCAAAAAGAACTTTTTTAAAAAATTGAACAACAAAGCTGAACCATAATTTACTTGACTCTTCTTAGTTAATTAAAATGTGTCTTTTTTAAACAACTTTGAATAAATAATGTAATGGCAAATGATATTCAAACTTCAGCAAATGGAGGTTTGATTGAAATCAAACACAAATTTCATTTTTATCTTACTTACGCATTTTTAATTGCTATCACATTACATCTTACACACATATCTGTTTAAAACCATGAATACAGTTTGACATAAAAGTATCATTTTAAGTGTAAAAATGAGCAGGAGAAATCTTAGATCACTCTTGTAATTCCTGAAAGACACACTAAAATATAGTTCAACGTGAGTTAACCTTTAGAACCCTCAGCAGACGCAGCACTTTCTATAAAAATACCATATACAAGAAAAATGGCTATAACTCAATAACCACTCCACCTCTTTGTAAGAATAAGCCCATTTTGAAAACCTCTTTTAATAATCTACAATATGGTATAAAAACTAGCTCTCAGATGAATTGCTATAAAAAAATATTAGCCTCTAAATTTGAGCAAAAAATATTCCACATTTTTGTAAGTCATTTCCTTGTGCCTTTTAAAACAGCATTGGCCGATTTGCCAATTCTTGCATATATAACTTAAAACATGCTGTAAGTCTTTGTTATAGTCCTTAGCACATTCTTGGAAAGTTTGAATTAAATTGAGTGTCTACAAATGTCAATAATCCACACAACAGTACACCAAATATTGCCTTTCCAAGCAGATGACCAATAGCATATTGTAATGACAATCGTGTAAACCGATTTCTCGTTAGCGCATCTTCAGGATACTAATTTATTTAATGCCGATGATTTATCTATATATTTAGCACATATTAAAGCAAAAAAAGTTCAAATAACTCACTGGAAAGTCCCAAATAGACCAGCTATTGGCAGCAACTCATAATAGCCATTGGAGGAAGCAAGTGAACTTGGTGGAAATGATGAAAGTCTCTTCTTGAAGCTCAAAATACTGGATTCTCTATACAAACTTCTTGTTTTTGTTTTAGAAATGTATGCTCAGCACTTTGACAGTGATTTCCAGTTATATTCAATTCTTCTATTACTAATTTTGGCTGATAAACATCAGAAAATATCCACTAAACGGCTGTGTGCTGCTCCCATGTGCCCACATAAAAATTTATCTGTTTTTAAAAGTTTATTTCACCTTCTGTTTATCTTGTCTTACCTAAAGTACTCATTTTTCTGAGAGTTTTATTCGTAAATATTGTAAAGAAGCACTCAAATGGAGAGCAAATAAACTCCATGATGCTTTTTCTTTCTCAAATTACTCAATATTAAAAAACGTATATATACGTCTTCTGTCTATCAGCCGGATGTATATATATATATGTCTTCTGGGGTCTAAAGGTTAAAAAAATAACAAAAAACCAAAAATCTCAGTGGCCAACCCTCTATAACAAAAACCTACTTTAAATGGTCTGCCATTTTGCTTCCTTCAAGTGGTCTTCAACAACATTTAACCTGTCTTTAAAGGTCACTTGTCTAAAGACCAATTTTTTTGCCTCCCTCGAGTGGCCGTTATAGACACATTTCACTGTATATGAAACCAAATACTTGGACAAAAATTAGTGACCTTAGAAACCATGTCTCTAGGTTGCCAGGCAGGTCAAACAGTACTATATTCTCAATATTTGGACAACATGTAGTAATACAGTACAAACTCATATAAAAAACTATTAGTTATGAAAACTACATTCAGAGGAGTGATCTGTATAAAATTTTTATTTCAATATCTGCTTTTGTTTATCACTTCCTTAATAAATATTATACCATAAGATACTTTACGTCAATAAGATATGACAAAAAAAACCTTCACCGCACACGATAATAAAAATCCTAAGTCAACTAAAATAAGGAAACTAAAAGCTTGTCTAAAAATATTATTACAACCATTACTATTACATTATATCAGTTTTTTGGAATGAATGTTTTTCTACTGACCCTATCAAATGTTAACCTATAAAAGAATACCATATACCTAAGAACAACCTTTTGTATGACCCATAGAATGGTGGTCTTGTACAACTTTCATTTGCATTTTGCAAAAGTACCGTAAGTTTGAAATAATTCTTTTCCACTGCAATATCCAAAGGTGTTTTACCATACTTATTCTTTATATTTACAAGAACATGATATTCTAATAATATTTTCATTGCATCAACTCTATTATTACTGGCACAGTAATGCAACGGTGTTTCCCCGTCATTATTTTTTATATTTACATCAGCATGGTATTCTAGTAACATTTTCAATGCATTAACACAATTGAAGTGAACAGAATGATGCAGAGGTGTGTCACCAACAATATTCCTATCATTAACTTCAGCATAATGTTCTAATAATATTTTCATAGCATCTACACTGTCACGAGTAGCACAACAATGCAATGGTGTATCACCGTAACTATCGTTTATGCTGACATCAGCATGCTCTAACAATACGTTCATTACATCTTTACTATTATTGCGGGCACAAATATGCATACATGTTTCACCTTCTTCATTCTTTGCGTTAACTTCTACATTATATTGTAGCAGTAGTGTGATTGGATTGACATTTTGTTTTGAGCATAAATGCAATGCTATAAAACCATTTGAATCTATTTCATTCACATCAAAATTGTATTCATTTAATAATACTGTCATAACATTTACCGCATCATAATCACAAGCAAGATGAAAAAGATTCTTACTTGAATTCTTAGTTCGATAAGTACTAATATCAATATTATTAACCGCTACATATTGAAGAAACACATCAACATTGTTATTCTTCATTATGTGTTGCATCATGTCAACAGTGGCTATGAAAGGGAAAGAAAGCAAGTTACCAGGAACAGCAAAGGAGGAACAGTAATTAAGCCTCTCAAAAGTATGGTTTTGACAATAATATAATGATTTATCTTCCAAACTCAAAACATTGATTAGAAAAAGCCATCCAAACTTTACTGTCAATAAACAAAAAAGATCCACTTTTGAAATTTGACCTTTAATAAAATATTTTCAAGAATAATTACTTAACATAACCTAAACAATATCTAAAAATACGAGACCAACATACAGAAGTGAGTCTTAGTGGTGTGTGTCTTCTAAACAACAAAAAATGCCTTTTTTTAATAATGTCAAAAGGTTCTAAACTTTTACAATATTTTTATGTTCTATGATCAAAAGATAAGGGTAAAATGTTTTATCATAACCATTAAACAAAATTTGAAAACAGGAATCAATAATCTTGCTGATCGCACAATAAAAATTATTTACTCACCAAAACATTGTTTCCCAACTTCCTCTACTTTTTGTTTCTTAAAACTGATCCATGGATATCTAATAATATTAAAACAACACACATCCTAAGATTTGACTCTATAATATATATATTAAAAGCGTAGGGTGACGTTCGTTTTAAGGAAGTGAGCATGCCTTATTTGGAAAACAAAAGGGAAAGAGAAGATGACAACAATGCTATGACAACAACCTATGATGTCACGAAATGGTTAATTTTTAAAATATTTTGTAACTTTACCTGTACTATGCAGTTAATAACCAAACTTGGTACACATATACGTTAAATGGTTCTGAAAATATTTAGGCCAATAGTGGCAGTTGGTTGCTATGCATATAACTCTCTTTTTCTTATTAAGTCAACTTTTCAAAATAACAGATAGCACACTTTCACCACGGAATCGCATAACAATCTTTTGCTTGATCATTGCTATCAGGATTATACGCCGCTTCAGCATCGTGCTATGCTTTTTTTTAGGAGGAGGATATATTACTTTAATCCTGGTAACATTGCAATGACTTATGATTTTATAAGTGCGGTAACTTTAATAATAAAAACTTGATAACTAGATCAACAATTAAAAACATGTGTTTGAGGTTTTAAAACATTGATATAGGTAACGGATCTCGTAGAAATCTGGGACTGCGATAGCAGGCCAGTACAACGCTTCAGCGTTGTGCAACACTGCATGCAGCTAGTATTATTTGAAAAACAGCGACAATTACTATGATACAGCCATAATAATATTGAAAAGCTTTCTATATGATCAAACAAATGCTAAATATTGACAGCATAGATCTAAGGGCCCATTTTTCCAAACCTGGAAAAACCTGATTGAAACTTTTCAATCTTGAAAAAATAAGGTAGGAATAGTGCCTCCTTCTATAAGAACATTATATTGATGAAAAGAAATTTATAGCAAATAGCATTTTCATTCTCTTTGAAATTTAAAATAACTCTACACTTTTACCAGGATCAACAAATTCAAAAAAAATTTGAAAATTAGTGAAATTAATAAGCCTCTATAACTTTTCTCCAAACCTGTATTAGCTTCCACAGGAAATAGAAAATTTTATTTCCATATTTTAAGGTTAACCCTATTAAGATCGGGCTTTTTGCCAACTTATTTGGACTGGGGGGGGGGGGCAAAAAAGCCCCCCCACCTTTTCTTGACTTCTAGTAGGTCTTATGCAATAAAACTTTGGTAAGTTATAAAACAACTTACTAACATTCAATAATGCCCAAAATGAGCTCCATTTAACATGATTAAGTGATGACGTCAATATTTTTCCAAAACACCTATTTCGACCAATCACGTGCTTTTTTGACAAAAATCCTTGTAAAAAACCCCAAAAAAGTATCAAAACTGCTCAAATCTAACAAATTACAACTAAATTTATTCATATTTATTAATTTCAAAGAAAAAAAAAATTAAACATTTTTTGGAAAAATTTTTTTTTTTGGTCTGAGACCAAATCATACCTCTCAGTGACGATGCCATCACTTTTTTGGAAATTTTTTTTTCGCTAAAGTGATGGCAGATAAATTTTATTAAAAGTCCCAATTTTTTTTTACATTTCAGTTTGTACTTTTGGAGCTATTAAAATTTTTTTCTCAGGGCGAGCATTTTTGCCCCCCCCCCCTGGTCTTAATAGGGTTAAGGGCAGGATTAGGTAACTTTTTGCAATAGTAGTTTATACAAAACTTCTACACAGTACAGTTTCAAAGCTTCAGTTTCAGTTTACTTATTCATACAAGTTGACAGTGAGGTTAAAAACAAGTTCTCCCAAAATTTATAAATATTAGATAGTCCAATCTCCTTTTTTTAAAAACATTATATTGAAAAATCTCTGTTGTTTTAAAAGGCCACTGTCATGGTTGAGTTTTTTCCTTGCTTAACACGGCATATAAGTACTGAATACTAAGAGCTATAGTTTTTGTGCTAAAACTCTCTACTTTTTTATATATATCCAAAAACATTTTTTGCCGATCATTATTTTTTGTCTAAAAATAATAAAGTTGTGACTGAAAAAAAATTATCAGCATTTCTTTTATTGCATAAAAACTTGTATATAAAAAGGAAAAATTGAATTATGTCAAACATTTTTAACAAAGAAAAAAATACCATTCATTCTTGTTAGGGGTCATATCATTAGACAATTTTTCCTTTTAAATAAAAACAGCTTATTTTCAGGACGATTGGGCAAGAAGGTTGGGATATGTTTTGGGATATAAATTTCAGATTACCGTTATCTGCTCTATCTGATTGGTAAAAAAAAAAAAACCATGACAGTACAGTGCCCCTTTAAGAGTGTCAACTCGAGAAAACCCATGGAAGTTTTTTTTTTATTTTTGAACTGAAACAAACCAATGTCACGTGAGTAAAAAGACATGAAGGATAAAAAAAAATTCTTTATCACTGCAACATACTAATAAAAAGCAAAATAAAACAGTGCAATTTTTGTTTATGAAATGTAAGTCTTTTTCAAAACTACTCAGCAATATTCCACAACTATCATAGATGTGATTAAAATTGCATTTTTCGTGCATGTAATGACATCATAGCTATTCCATTTAAAGGTGGGCACGGAATAACCGAAGGCCGAATTTTTGCCGAATATTCGGCGAATTTCACGTAGCATAACCGAAGCCGAATATTCGAATTATCATGAAAAAATTCGGCCTTTATGGAAAATCTTTGCATCTTTCAAATAAATATGAAATTTGTGTATAAACCTAACCTTTCTATTCATATCAAGTGTAAAAACATCCTTGGCACTGGGGGACGTATTATATCGTGAACCCCAAACACGAAACCCAAGCTTTACACACGGAGGTGAATCTCAAAGACTTCAACTTTTGTGCCGCAAACTCTCTTGATGTCAACATTCATACCAATGGGCGTTGTGAACTCGATCAAGAGAGGTCTTATAAAATTTAATATGATAAAGTGAATGTTTACTAACCTTCAAACACTCGTCTAAAGTCTAGCGATATCTGCGATTATAGAAGTCATTTTCCTTGTCTGGAATCACGAAAAAAGTTCTGATATACATTTATATAAAGATAATTCATCATGATAGCTGCTAAAGGTGAGTACATTTATTTTTTTCCTTCTGATCTTTTTCTTTCAGACCTTATTATTTGATCTTTTAAATCATGTCTAGACACAGAAATACTGTAAATATAATAATCATCTCCTTGTGCATAAATGATAAGTTACATGAGAATAATTGTTGCACTTATTAAAATATTCGCTTCTAATAAAAAAATTTTGTTATGAAGCAAATCAAAAAAAAATTCCTTAATTTTATTAAATAATTTTTCTTCCTGAATACAGCTAAGTTAACATAATATTTTCCTAATAAATTATTTCGTTGATAGACTTTCAAACTAAAACGGCACAGATATAAATGTTTATTTCTTGATTTTTACTTTGGCTCTGATACCAAAAACGCCATGTTATTTTTACTTATTTTAGAAGTTTATTTTTTCCATTTGGTTCGTTTATCAAAAACAGCCCAGTTTTCACAACGTTAATAAAACTTCCTACCATGA
>JANSTP010274525.1:0-10134 GCA_025330745.1 Cladonema radiatum | reverse complement strand
ATGAGTGGTACCTTTACTAAATTAAAGCTAACTTAAATTATCAAACAATAATGTTGCAAGTTCAAGTCAAACAAAGACTCTAATGAATCGCAAGTTATAAAGGGAAAGTGAAAAAAGCAGATAAAACAGTTTAACATAATTTTCTTTAATACATGATTTATTAATACATAATTTAATACATGAGTAATTATTGTTGTTCAAGACATTGAAGATCATGTCTGTACTTTGATTCCGTTCATCAAAACAAAAAAGCTTGATAATGTTGTACACAAATTTACAGCCCCCACAACTTTCATAGATGTTTAGGCCCCCCCAGCAGCAAAGGTCCCCCCAAAAATCTCATTTCTTCTTAGATCCCAGCTAATTTGTTGTAAAAAATTTTTTAGCCCCTGGGGGGGGGGTACGTACCATGACTCAGTCTTGGGGTTGGAAACAACAATTTGAAATTGTTTGGACCACTTTGCCGGAAGCATGCAAAGCTCTTCAAATTTTGAAACTTGACAAATTTTCAAACTCCAGCTTCCATGTACTGGTTTATGCAAATTTAGCGCAAATTGCATTAATTTATGACATGTTTAAAGGCCTTAACGTTTTTGTATTGCTTTACTGTATTTAATAGTAGACACTAGACAATTGATTCTTATCTGTTCAGCACAATCAATGTTGAATACAGAATTGTCTCAGGAACAAAATATGTGTCAACTTGCACTTGCTTTGTCTTATCCTGTAACATCATATTAAATATTACAGTGCCCCTTCATGCATTCATTTTCAGTATATGGTCCTTTGTTGAGAATTGATCAGCATCAAATTATCTTTCGAATGATATATAAAACATTGAATTTTAATCAAAATTATTATCAAAAAAATGTTTGATGACAGCTATGACGTCATCAGTTTATGATGAAAGATGGCCTCCCTCACTTGGGTCTCGGTCAAAAGGAATTCATCTAATACACCTCTTGAACTTGCAAAAGTAAAATAGTGTTTGATAAAATGCGAAATAAGTACGCTATACACCACCATCCTTACACAATAAGACTACAAGTGAAACTCGCAAAATATCTCAACGCTCTTCATAATGCAAGAACACTTCTTATTGAATCAGAATCATCAAACTGTAAACGACGTGTATTACGACATAATATACAAGCGAGACAATTTGTTTTTCAGGACAAAAAAGTCAATTTTTTACGCCATAGCAGGATATTCATCAGAGGCTCTCCAACTCAATTGATTAAAATGACAAATTATTTAATCACTATTAACACAAACACTAAAACTTGGGGTGACAAATTTGATTCAACTGCTCAGCTCAAACCAGTAACACCAGCAACTCCAGAAAAAGATGTATTATCATGTATCTAAGAAACATTAAAACAGATATCAAATTTCAATGTCTCTCACAATTTTTCAATTGTTGGATCCCTTGTTAACCAGGAATTCAAATAAGTGCTGGACATCTGTCAATGTCTACCACGTTTAGAGCAATGACCATTACTAATGCTTTCTCACTGGACAATGTGACTGGCCAAGTTTCTAGAGGTAAAATGTTTTGACCGGCGCCTTTCTCTAAACGATTGCTACAATAAAATATTCTTATGCTTGAATAAAATATTTTCAATCTAATTTGAGATATGAATAATTTTCTGTTGATAAACATTTGCATGCTAAACAAATAATCTTCTTTGTAAAGAACTTATACTCAAATAAAAAAGATCAACTTTAACTTGCATATTTTTTTCTTTTGATAAACATAGATGATCAGGCGTGTTATATCTTTACTTCGTTTATCATTTATATTCTCTAACGACTAAGATGTTACAACTTACAATAACTTATTTTTTGTTTCTCTAGTTCCTATTTTACTTGAAATTTCAAGACGGTTAGGTTATCACAACTTTTAAAATGTTGATTTCTTGATTCTCTGCTTCATACCTGACTTGAAAACGCAAAACGGGAAAGTTATCACAAGTTTTAAAACGTTTATTTCTTGTTTCTCTGCTTCGTGTTCGACTTGAGAACTCAAAACAGCAAAGTTATAACAACTTTTAATACACTTATTTGTTGTTTCTCATGTTTCTTATTTATCTGTCTTAATGTTACACAGAGGGAAAAATATAAAAAAAATATCCATTTTTTGAATTTTTTAGTTTCTAGTAGACTTTTTCATGCTGTTTTTAATGATATAAAAGGTTTTTATAAATTTTATTCAATTTATCGATTATTCTAAAAAAGAAAACTTTTAAAATGACGCTTGATTGACAAGTAAAAGTTATAAAAAAAACTGTATGCTATATAAAACTGTAAACACACAGGAACATTTATTTTCAGTTTCAACACTTTTTTTTTCTTATTAATAAAATGGAAATATGTCTTTATATTTAATTGATAGCTCATTAAGTATAATAAAAAGATTGTATATGTAGTTACTGATATTCTTGATTCTTTACATTTGACAAAATAAAATTTTTTTTACATATATCTCAAGCAGAGACTTAACACTTTTTCACGAGTTTTTGTCTTTGTTTGGGAAAAGTACAGCCTAACAGAAATTTATTCATATTCCAATGGAATGAGCAAACTTTATTCTTCAAAAGTGTCTTCGGAAATTTTGTAAAAATTCTTCTTTGATGAGAACGGGTTGTTTTTGTTACTGAAATACGAAAAAAAAAACTGCAACTTTGCTGACAGATAGTGGGAAAACTAAATTTTTAAAACGGAAACCCTAAGACACTTTTGCAGATCATCAATCACTTCAACTGATCCAGCCAAAAAAATTTTAAAATCTAACATGGTTCTCTGAAACAAAGACATTTTCTGAAGCAACCCCCTTTCGCGATTTTTTGCGTTTTTCAGAAAAAACTTAGACCCCTTTTTTTAAAGAGTTATGTCACCTAATATCCAATTTTGTTTTAAATATAAATCAAAACCTTTTTTAGCTTGCAGCCAAATGAAGACACAAAGTTTTGAAAACGCCGTCTTATTACCTCTGTGTATTCTTAACTCAATTTATAAAGAGAAATTTCACGCATGAAAAAAAAAATCACCCTTGTAAAATATTTTATCGTGACTGCCATGTGTTATTATCACTTTTCCGTTAGATCGAATTCTACAAACAAACTTCTTTTTTGCATTCCATTTTGGGTTTTTCAGAACAGGGTTTTATTTTTTATTTTAATTCTTTTTTTTTCAGAGGTTTTTAAATGAGGGGTTTTCTTCTCATCTTTCTTTATTCATTCCTTAATAATGCTGCTTTAACTTTCTAACCTGTCTTGTAAAAAATATCTTCTTTCTTCTATAAATAGAACTGTTTGTTTGCTCATAAATCTTTTTTGAACATAACATAAAAAATATTTCTTGTAAGTTATTGATCAGTGAGGATAAAAAATATTTTTCTTAAAAAAATCAACTAATTTATAGAGCATCATTTCAATCAACTACATACTACTGCTACAAACACAATGTTGATATTGCACCGATATTGTTTAACCCTATTCAGACTTCAGACTGGGAGGAGCATTTTTCACTACCCACCCCCTGTGGTTTTCCTAAAATAACTCAGAAACAACAAGTCCTTTCTGTATGAAACTTTGTGAGCTTTTAACAAATTTTATTGTGACAGTATTGCATTAAATTTTTTTTCAGAGGCCTGGGCCCATGACCCAATCGAGGTCGGTAATGCCTAAAAACCCAAAAAACTTTTGAATTTTTTTTTTTTTTTTTTTTCAAATTTTGATTATTTTATCTAAAAGAGCAACTAAAATGATGCTGAACTGCAAAATTTCACCTTATATTGACATCCAGAACCCAAATTATCACCAAATATGTGAAAATAGGTAAATCTAGGATCGCGAGACACCGAAAAAGTATGATTACATCATCGGGGAAGTGATGTCATCATCAAAATGATTATGGTAAAAAATACCTAATATGATGACATAACTTCATCCCTGAAAGTTTCATGCCAATTGGGCATATAGCTCCTGAGTTCTTAGTGGGGGGTGAAAAATGCCACCCCACGGCTTCTGTGAGCCCCTCAAAAGCTCGGCCTGAATAGGGTTAATGAAAACTTACGGGAAAAAGTTGGAGATTATATATTTTATGTACAGTAAGGTCTTTCTTGATTGATTTCACAATTCTCATTGGTATGAATGTTGCCGTCAAGGGAGCTTAGCACAAAGTTTAAGCCAACAGATTCGTGTTTGATTAAAAAAAATAAAAACCCTTACAATATTCAGAATACGATCGGGCTGCCTTCAAAACAAAATGAAATTATAAAACAACCTCAAAAATTTTATGACAATAATGACCAGCGTGCTGTTTTCACGTTGCTCATTGAATTTCAATGACTTAAAAAATGTCCATTGTGAGCCAGATTTTGCCGGTCACTAAGTCCGTCGGGGAGAAAATAATTATTTGAAGCCCTATCAACTTCTTTTTTCTTTAAAATGTCCTTCCAATCTCTCTTCTGCAATCTTATTTCGTCTTCCATCAGAGCACTACTTATATTTAAGAGAAAACCGAAGATATAATTTTTAGCATTGCCTGCATTTTGAAAATATTCTTTCAAAGAATAAGTGACACCTGCGCCTACGTGCTAATTCATTACTGAAGTAATACTGATTTCTCATAATCTTGTGGATGCTTTGGCAAATACTTAATGTGGTGTAAATTACAAGTAATACTCTTTCCTACAGACACGATAATTTTTGCATCACTTACTCATTCATAAAGGTCTAAGTTTGTCATCCACTTCATGATCACTAGAAGAGCCTAAAAGGCTTCCTCACTGGGTATCAAAAACATGTTGTTTGGTCAAAATGACTAGCTTTTGCAGCTCGAATATCTAACTCTCTATACCATTTGGTACTTTATTTACTCTGTTATCACGTTATTCAATCACTTAAGCACGTCTTGAAATCTTGTCATGTACAATACCCATAGACTCAATTTTACATACAGCCAATCAAGGATTGATCTTTGATTGATAAATTAAGGGTTTGTGTAATATAAATTCCCATATCAAAAGCTGTGAGCGCAAACTTTCCGGGGAAGGTAGTCAAAACTTTAAAAGCTAAGATGAATATTAAATGCTGAATAAAATTCAAATTATCGTGAAAAAATTCGGCCTTTATGGAAAATCTTTGCATCTTTCAAATAAATTTAAAAATTGCATATAAACCTAACCTCCTTTCTATTCATATCAAGTGTAAAAACATCCTTGAGACACTAAGGGATGTATTATATCATGAACCCAAAACATGAAACCTAAGCTGCACAAGTCAGGGTGAATCCCAAAGGCTTAAACTTTTGTGCCGAAAACTCTCTTGATGTCAACATTCATACCAATGGGCGATGTGAACTTGATCAAGAGAGGCCTTATAAAATGTGTATGTGTTTCCAAAAGTCTTGCGATATCTCCGATTATACAAGTCATTTTCCATATCTCGAATCACCAAAAACGTTCTGAATACATATATATAAAAATAATTCATCATGATAGCTGCTAAAGGTGAGTATATTTATTTTCCTTCTGATCTTTTTCTTTCAGACCTTATTATTTGATCTTTTAAATCATGTCTAGACATAGAAATAAATATAATTAAATTATCATCTCCTTGCGCATAAATGATAAGTTACATGAGAAGAAAATTGTTGCACTAAAGAAAATAAATTAACTTCTAATAAAAAAATATTTGTTAAAAGCAAATAAAAAAACATTTTGTTAACTTTATTAATAGACTTTCAAACTAAAACGGCACAGATATTATAAAATCTGTAATGTTTATTTCTTGATTTTTACTTGGCTATTATACCAAAACCAGCATGTTATTATTACTTTAGTTAAAAGTTTATTTTTCCTATTTGCTTCGTTTATCAACCTAACATCCAAAACAGTCCAGTTTTCATAACGATAATAGAACTCACTCCTATGTTTTCTTTGTTTCATACTTTGGCAACTGTAAACACATGTAAGCCATGTCAGAACACTCAAGCTCTTCCATGAGCTGCAGATCCCCAGCATGGATGCGTGTCCACCTGTAGTAATGATTTATGTCGCAGATTGGGAGCTTCAGCTTGCCTCTCTTTCGAGGGGTGTCTGGTGGTACTGGTTCGTAGGTAACATTCAGGTCACCTCCAATTCAATTGGTATACATTGAATTACGAAAGGGCTAATGGTATGGCTTTTAGCTATACCTTGGACGTTAGCATGTAGCAAGGGTGTTAGCTAGTATATTAGGGTATTAGTACCGAATAAGGTGATGCAGATGATACAAAATTTAAAGAACTTAATAGATTTTCTGGGATTTTAGATAAAATATTGGCAATTAACACAAATTTCTGCAACCCTCTGAGCTTTCTCCAAGGGTTAATCTGTTATATTGAAACACCAAGAATGACAGTTTTTTTTTCTTGACAGTTAATTATTTTTTTATTGCTTTTAAACCATTATAACCTAGTATTTGCAAATACCAGTCATTATACCAGTTCATTTCTTACTCTGATGCAATGAAAAATATTAGTGATAGATTTTAAAGAGTTTCTACAATGGCCATGAAGAGATTTAGCTAAGGTGAGTATCTGAAACTAAGCTGTGTGACTGAGAAATATTTGGCACATCATGTAATGAACTGACACATGGCAACTGACAATAGCACAATGAATAAGATGTAACCTTCTACAATGGTGTTCTTGAGAGACATGTAGCAATCACACCAGTGCGATTAATATTGTTTAAAAGTGAAACCTCTTCTTAAGGTAACATTTCTATATTTAATTTGAACCTCGAAAAATGATGCGCTATGATAGCTATGCCTAACTAGCCATGAGATTTTATGTAACCTTTCAAAAATATTCATTTAAGTATGCTGGTTTTATCCTAAGGCACTTACCACCGTCACTAACCTATTAAATTCAGTTATAGATCTTACTACTTATACATCTAAATTATACACCTTGTTCCTCTCACAATGGCCTCTGCCTATGTTTTATTCTATTTATCTCTGCCTATTGGCTCTTCCCGAGGCCTTTATCTATTGTCTCTGCCCATGGCCTTATACTGTGGCTTCTGTATGTTGTCATTACCTAACGCCTCTACATGTTGCAACTGAAAACATTTCATGCTCAAACTAAATGAAAATAAGTCAAATAAGCAGTTTACAGAGATCTTGATACAAAATGTATCTATTAATTCCTAGAGCGCATGTTCTTGGCTTTTTATAAGTCTTAATTTGGGATGTTTCCCTGGCTGAAAAAGTATTTTTTTCCCCTTGTTAAAGGGATTCCGAGGTCAAAATATAAGTTGTATTCATATGAAGGAGGAGAAAAAATGATGAACACCAGTTTTTATTTTCATCTTAATCCAGCTTTTGGTTCTCAAGATATTTGATCTCAAAAATTTGTCACTTATGGAAGTTCTCTAAAATGTTGAAGAATTTGCGATGTCATCTAGTGTATAGAAAAAATGCCTAAGTCTTATATTTTAACTCTTAAAGGGCTGATCCCGGAATATTGCGGAAACGTGGGTGGCAAGGGGCATAGCCCCTTGTCACCAATAGTAAACGGCGGCAGCTCAAAGCCCTATTTGAAGGAAATTGGACGCTCTTCAATGCCTGGGAGGCTTCAGTTCCTCAGATAGAGCCACTTTAATGTGTAACTTTTTCTCATGAAAAAACCCTCATTTCTGAAAACACTTGGTCCTGGAAGGATTAATTGGAGAAAGAGAAAAAATGACATGTCACAATTTCTGCTTGTTTCATAACGTAGAGACAATTTTGAGTACATCTGAGTGGAAATTATGATATTTGAGATTTCTCACTTTCCTAGTTAACCCTTAAAGGGCCGATCCCGGAACATTCAGGGAAGGAATAGTAAACAGCCCAAGGCGGCAGCTTGAAGCCCTCTTTGAAGGAAATTGAATGCTCTTTCCGATGAGACAAAAATCAATGCCTGGGAGGCTTCAGTTTATGAATGTGTAACCTTTTCTCATGAAAAAACCCTCATTTCTGAAAGCGCCTGGTCCTGGAAGGGTTAAATATCTTCAGTGGCAAAAATAGCCCATCCTGAATAGGGTTAAACTCAAATATCTCAAGAACCAAAAGTAGGATGGAGATGAAATAAAAAATGGTGTTCATCATTTTTTCTCCTCTTTCATATGAACCCAACTTATATTTTCACCTCAGAATCCCTCTAAATGGAAGAGAGAAAAAGTGTCAAAATTGGTGGTTTTGTCAGAAATTGGCGACCTTCTTATAGAAACCAGACAGTGCACTAACTTTCATAAAAAAGGCTCTGACTTTGCTGAAAATATAGCAAGAAAACAGCATTAAGAAAGATAATTTACAATTAAAATTAACATATACATTTAAAATATTCCAGAAACATAGCATACCTCCAATAAGGTGTGTCGTAAATCTTTCTGCAATAGTTATTTGTTCTAAAGCTTCTTCACTAAGTTCTGTTTTTATATTTTCTAACTTGACACATCTTGCATTCTATAAATAAAATCTCTGTAATAATAATTCATTTCAGCAGTAATGCACCTTTAACCCTACTCGCCCTGGGGTGCTCGGAGGAGGGTGTAAATTTGCCCTCTATCCCTACTTTTCAAACATTGCCTGAACTTGAAACTTCGAACGATAGTAGACTCTTATATAAATACTTCAAAAAAAATGAAAAATAATTGACCTAGGGGTCACCATTTTGATGACACCATCACTAACTAATATTTTCCTGAATGGCCAATTTTCTTCAATTTGATATGCTTTATTAAAAGCTGTCTTTGACAACATTTTGGCACCTACAGGCATTTTTTCTGTCAAATCACAACAAGAAAAGTTGGAATTTATCAACAAATAAACAAATTAGCTAGTATTCACCATAATTTCAGTAATATAATGGTATTTTGGCAATTTCGGGCTGCCAAGGTTTTCCCCACATCTTGACAAGTAAAAATCAGAAAGGGATAGTTCTTTGCATGATAGCACACCAATATAAAACAATGACAAAAATAAAAATGTTAGCCCCAAAGGTACCCCGAATTCAATGACATCATGTCATTCAATTGTTATTGGGCTTTGCCACCTTGAAAATGGACAAAAACAGGAAAAATCAGATTTTTCGACCCCCCAAAAATTAAATTTCATCTGTTTTTGCACTAGACCTTGGAAGAAACTTTCAAACTGTTGAAGAAAACCAAAAAAACCCTATCTTGAATCCAAAAAATGCAATTGCAGCCTCTTTTAGCAATATTTGGCCGAAAATGATGTTACTCTCTGGAAATAACCCTGTTTCGGGTCAATGGCGTAAAATTTTTAAAATATGTTTTTACCACCTTACTCCCCATAAAAGTTTATTAAAAGTCACCAAAAATTATGCTACAATCTAAAGTAGAACAGAGGTAATAAAAAGAAGTTGGACAGGGGGGTAATTTTAACACCCCCTCCCAAGTCAAATAGGGTTAGGCTCCAGAAGTTCTTAATTTTATTGCTATTCCTAGAAGCAAGTACCTGAACAAAAATATGGTATTATAAATAACCTAAGAAAAAGATGAAAATGCCACTTATAAGACAGAGAGTTCTATGTAATTTTTCTTTAATTTAGGGCTGCTTAAAACTATTTTTACCAGCTATTTTATAAGTAAATCAATTTATGATTAAATTACTGAGATGTAGAATGACAGCATTTTCAAGCAAGCACCCAATACTCAAAGAATAAGCAAATCACCATCACAAACAAGCAAATTCAACATTCCAACAAAGATTAAAAATTTTGATTTTTTTACAAAAAATTTCCAATAGTTTAGTTTGATTAAAACTTGAAAAAAGGAACATTCCAGAAACGTTCCATGAATTAGAAAGTCATTGTGCTTTGAGACCCTAATTCGAGAAATGAAAAATGATGGAGAATTCAGAACAGAAAAAATACCAAAACTTTATGAGATATGTATCACAGAGTATGATAATATTTTAGTATGTAGATTGTGTGGTAATATGACCATAAATGAGATTTATTGATCTTGGAAAATATTTCGTATTTGCAGTAAAAAATGCATTTAAAGGGATTCCGAGGTGAAAATATAAGTTGGTTTCATATGAAAGGCGAGAAAAAATGATGAACACCAGTTTTTAT
>JANSTP010274503.1:0-10134 GCA_025330745.1 Cladonema radiatum | reverse complement strand
AGGAACAAATCTTTAAACTCAAATAACTTAAGAACGAAATGTCAAATTGAGATGAAATAAAAAGCGGTGTTCATAATTTTTTAAGCTCTTTCATATGAACTTAAGTTGTATTTTTACTTGGGGATCCCTTTAAATTTGTGCATTTTGATACAAATTTATCCTTAGTCAAAAACTGGCCAATTTTTTTTTTCAGGGATATGCAATAAGAAACTACATAGATACTAAAAACTAGAGCAAGAAAATTTAAACAACATCAAAAAATCTTCTTTTTTCTAGAACAATAATTTTGGAAATCTATAGCTAAGACCAAAGCTAAAAGTGGAAATTATAATTTATATTGGGTCTTTATTCATTCCATTGGAATTTTCTAAGCTTTTAAATTGCTTTTGTTCCCCCCCCCCCTAGTAAATATATAAGTCACATGAGCAAAAGCTGCTGTAACAGCTAATCAATGGCTGTCCTTTTGTTTATAGCAGCAAATACTAGCGCTAACTCACTGAACTGAATATTGTTTTTCTCTGTGACTAGTGTCTTGGTGTTTAGTTCTCTTGGTTCTATTACTTCCATGATTATTTATGTTTAACAGTTTCCACCATTTTATAACTATGCAGATACCCTTCTTGTTCTCAGAAGAAAATATATGATAAAAGCATTAGGCATTTCAGCTCTTCTAGTCCTAGTTTGGTATATGCCATGCCACTTTCCTTTCAAAAGGAAAACATGATTCGTAATTGGCAATAAAGCGAAATCCTAGACGGAACTTTAGCAAGTGGGTGTTCATTCAATTTTAATTGATTTGTGTTTTAAAAGGCCTATCTTGATCAAGTTCACATCTAATGGATGTATGAAAGTTGACATCCATAGAAATGGCACTAAAGTTTAAACCTTAAAATTGGTGGCTGGTTGTAATTTTAAGCTTTGTAAACCTCAAAAAACCCTTCAAAAATCACAATGGCTTAAAAAACGTTTTGAGGATGAAGAAGTTGAAAAAATGGCTTACTATATTGTCGCCAGCTTTTTTATCTTTTCTTTTTCTCCTGGGAGGTGCAACAGGGGCTGGAACATCTGATGCACTGTCACTGTTTGTTTTAAATACCTTAACATATTCAATAGGTATACTTGGCTTCTCTAATACATTTTCTTCTTGCTTAAAGTCTTCAGTGATGTTATCTTCACTTTTTTCAAAATTCTGTTCAATCAATAAACTAGCATTGTCTTTAGAAATGAGGGTATCTTCGTTCTGGTGTGATTGAACTGAACCACAATTATCCTGGATATTCAAAATAACCTTGTCTTTAAGCAATATGTTGCTACAATCTAGGTCATCAGTTATTTTGTTTCCTATCTTTGGTGGCTCCTCTGATGGGTATTGGGTGGTAGTTTCTTCTTCCCTCTATGAAAAAAGAACAGAAAAACAAAAGGTGTACTTATAAGAGGTTTTATTTTTCTTACGAACAAATTTTCTGACAAGAACCTATTTGAACTATTTTTGAACAAGTTAATTCTCACCTTTTTGGGTTATTTTTTGATGGATACAAAAAAAATTATTATAAACATATATAAAGCTAATATCTATTTTTGTCAGAGGTATATTTAATACTTATTTCTGCACTTGACAGAATTTCATTATTTTTCAACCATAATTTAGACAGGCCTCACGGCTACTGAAAAAGGGTAAGGGGATTACCCCCTGAAATACCCTCTCAATGAAAGCTATCATCACAAAGTGTTCAAATGACAATTTGACGAATTCATCAAAAAAAAACCCAGGAGATTTTGGCAGTGGAAAAAACAAAATTAGACAAAAAAATAATATAAAAGGTAACACTCCTGTTTTTTCAATCTTTGTAGTAAAAAAAATTGACAGGAAGAGTAAATTTACTAAATCCACCATCTGTGAAATAGAGTTGAGCATTGCTTAACCAATTCTTTTTTTGGAAAGACAATTTTTCATCAATAATAGTCTGTGTTAAAAAATGAAACCTCTATATGGAAATATTTATACACAGAAATACAAAAGCTAAAAAATCAATAAGATACTATATTTTTCAGTTACTTATTTAATTAAAAACATTTATGATGGAAACATTTTTTAGAATGAAGTATTAAAGGCATTATCTTTTTATTCAAAACAGTAGTAAGGCGAGTCTAAGCCTAAAGATTCACCCTAAAGAAAGAAGATTGGTTTCCAGTGCAAAATCAATCAATCCATTTAATGAAATTATCGTAGCCTGAAAAAGTACTTGTTAAAATAAACTCTGTGGGAGCTTATGGCTTATAACACTACAATGTATTAGTGTTGGCCTGATAGAGATAGTAGGAAGCCTTTATATGAAAGACATAGCACTAAGAATCTCTAGATATAAATGAAAAAAAAATAAACATTAGGACTACGATACCTTTTTTGAAAATTCCAAAGATGAAGATCTAAAAGAAATGTGGAATATTTAAAAGTGTTAATTTGTGGAAGGCCAATATAGTGGTATAGCTCAAATTTTTTGTTGTCTAAAGTTTTGCACACCTAATAAACAGATAAAAATTGGAAACAAAAAAATTCTGTTTCTATAAAACTTTCAACACATATAGAATCTTGGCGGCAAAAAATGTAAGCACCAGCAGGGTATCAGAACCTAATTCACTCAAAACTCGGGTCTCAAAGTGGTGTGACGGAATATTTCCATATAAGCAAGATAAGAACGTTTCACGATAAGCTTTATCTTGAGAGGAGCCAGTTTGTAAAAAGAACTTTATTGTTGATTCTGAAATTTGTGTGTTTAAGCATTTTAATTTATGAGCGAGTTTTTTCTTTTTAAGTTTTTTGTTTTTTTTTGTTTTTTGAAATGAGCAAAATTTATTTGTGAAAAAAATACCAAATTGATTAAAAATTCAATTGTATATACCAGTGGATTTATATGAGGAAGAAAACTATACTGTTTTACTACCCAACCAAGGGGGTAATACAGAGATTTTGAAAATCCTGCAATGTTACCAGTTTAGATTGACATCACAGTGGGCAATATTCCTGAGTATTGCCTGCTGGCTGCTGCCAATGGCAACATTGATAAATGAAAACACAGAAAATTGCTAATAACTAAAATCAAAAGTGACATCATTGTAAAAATATTTTCCCAATGAACTGTTCCTTGTAATCAAAAAGCTTTGCTTAATGATCTTTCTTTATAAAATTTTCTCATATTGACTTCTCTAGAACATAAATTTATTATTTTTGGGTAATAATCCATTTAATATAATATGCTTATTTTAGACAATATCTACCAGTATTGACCAGAAGTTATGTATTGTCCTCGCAAAGTTGAGCAATACTTCAACATTAGTCAATATTTTCCAGTATTGTCCTCATGAACAGTTATTATAGGATTAATATTTTTCTCTTTGTAAATATTTTATCCATCTCTGAGGAAGCTTTGTAAGTCAGTGTTATAACTTAACTTTTTCGTTGGTCGCCCCGTCGGGCGACCAAATGGGTGGATTTTACGGTTTTTGGTCGCCCGAAAAAAAAAGTGGTCGCCCGAAAAAAAATCAAGTAATCTTACAGCATATCGAAGTATGATGTTAAAATAATATGTAATCTTTTCGCCTTTATTGAAGTTATATTTCCAAACATGTTTATTAATGAAATAATTGTGTTTTCCTTTGTTAATTCATTCCAAAAAGTGTTTAAAGTTTCCGGGAAAATACGATTGTTTTGGTTAAAAGAAATAGGTCAAAAGGCGCCGCTCTACCCGTACTATTTTCAAAAGAAGATATTTCTTTTATCCCTAATTTCATAGGAAACAAATTCTTTTATGGCTATTTTTAGAACAAAAAAAATTTCTTTAAAGATTATTTTCAATAGAAGATATTTGTTTTATGGATTTATGAAGACGAAGAAAATTTTTTATTCATTTTATTTGATCTTTGACGTCATTTCATAAGAAATTTTCTCGTACAAGCGGCAATGTCAAGCAAGCCGCAAGTGAGTTACCACTGAACGAATTTTTTTCTGAAAGTGTGATAAAACGCTACGTTATAATATCTGTTTTCGCTCGCTTGACATTGACGCTTGTACGAAAAAATTTCTTATGAAATTTCTGATGAAATATTTTCATCATTTAACAGACCTACTCATTATAAGCGGAGCCAATCCAGTTTTTATGAAAATAATGAATCTTAATACAGCATTATTGTATGAATTTATCTCCATCATTTATCTTTAATATACGCACTGACACCCTTAAATGAATGGTGTCTCTGCAAAGTCTATATTTTGTAAACGCCATCAAACAATAACAACAGACAATATAGGAATGATTGTGAGTGTAAAGCTTGTTGTAGGGTCATCGACGTGGTTACTTCAGCGCTGGAGAATTTTGCAATAATGCGTAATATTTTCGTCTAACTACTTTCTCATTACTTTATCAAAGCTTTCTAAAATACTTTAAAACTTTTGAACTAATAGGAAGAATTTGTCCGTTACAGTAGACACTCTAGGATAAATCTCTGAGGATGAAATGAATAAACCCCTTTTTCCCGAGGCACACTATGTGCCTGATAAGTGATTCCTTCACTAGACTGAAAAAAGTACTTCTATTTAAAAAAATCCACTTGTCCAGGGTGCTTCATATCGAGTGTACTGTATTATGGAGTTTTATACGTTTGAAATAAAATCGCCTGATATGGGATTATACTTAGCTGGTGGATAACAGAAGAGTCACAATAAGACAGTAGAAAACTCGAATGTTTTCTTTTTTCTTTTTTGGCATGATCAATTATAACATGTTCCGAAATAATCAACATAAACATATAAATAAATTCTCATTTGAGAACAATTCAATGAAAACAGTTTTAAACATAAGGAATAGAAAACACTTCGAAATACTCCCCTCTATTGGTAAATAAATAAAAAAAGCAAAACGCTCCTGGATTTCTCTTCAAAACATTCTAACATTGTGAGTTATACTATGCAGGAGTAGTATAATGATAAAGCGGTTCGAACATTTACGAAGATAATGGAGAAAATTTTACGGTGAAAGAGGAGATGTTTTAGTTGGATATTTCTTTACCAATAAGGGTGAGTAGACAATAAACAAAAATAAAAGCAGCAGACTAATCAATAAATATTGGAACTTGTTGGGCTTTCTTTTTTTTAGCACCGAATGTCAAACCAGCAGGTTGGTGATCCATATGGCTTGGCCGTTTAGCTCGAACATCACCCGATTTACTGTTTCTTGAAGGTCGTAACAACCAGCATTCGATTGAGTCACTCGGATTAAACTTACCGACTTCAACTCCATCTAAAACTATTCGCAGCTGAATTGTAAGTAAGTTGTTAGCCAACTTTGTTCGCTTGTCAGTTTTAACGTTTTTCATCTGGCTAAACGCTCTCTCTGCGTCAGCGGAAGATAAACTTTGGCACAGCAAGTAATCAATAAGTGAAAAAACGTTTTCGAAATGTCCTGAAAATTTCTTTCCGAGGGTCTCCCAGGACGTTGGTGGAAAACTCTTTTCTTTTCGAGATAACCATGAACACATTCTGTCTTTCATAGCCTTCCATTCATAAGGTATTGCATCAACATCAACGTTTTTGAATAAGAGCTGTGCTTTTATTGCCGCATCTTCACAAAGATCTTTCACTTCGCTATCAAAGGCATCTAAGCATTTAAACTTTCCATTTTCATAACTGAAAAATTGATCCTTTTTCCAGGATGCAGTATGAAGAAGCCCGGTAGCAGTTTCAAGCACAGACGGAAAAGCTGAGCAACGTTTATCAATATTTGAAAGGATTGATTTTGCGAGATCGATTCGTTGTGTCTCAGTACAAAGTTTCTCTTCAGCGAGATGAAAACTGGCTCTTTTGTTCCAATAATATCCAGAATTCGGATCGTCGATAAATCTACGAATATTTATTTTCGCTTGACATAGTGAATTTTGAATTTCGAAAATCGGAGCATTCTTTTCCTGTGTTGCCTAGGAAGAAATTTGTACATTTTACGTTAAAAACTTGGCGATCGAAACTAATAGCTCAAAAAAGTTAAGGTACAAGGGCGGTGCAATTGGAGGGTTTGGGGTCTTCAGTTAGCTACTCCACTTTATTGCTACTCATTGTTTTAATGTTAAATCTTTACCGACAAAACTCAAAAAACGTTGCATTTATTTGGGATATCAAAAACATAGCGCCGCCCCTTTGGTAGGAGGGAATCTATGAATCAATTACAGAGTGTGCATACAAAGAAACTAATATTTTGTTAATTTAATGAATTGCTGATTTTTCTTAATTTAGAATGACATTTAGATATTGTATTTAAAGGGAATTTTATTAATAAAGAAAATAAAGAAAGTAATGGCTACCGTTGTTTTCCCATATAAACTAATGTTTTAGACAGCAGAGGTCAGCAATGTAAAAAAATAAAGTGAAGTGTAACATACCTTTGAAAATAATGTCATAGCTCTGCAAATGTCAAGCACGTAAAGGCCATACGACATGAAATGGTCATCATTAAACTGATCCATGAAATGCTTTGCCTTGGCCCGTTGACTTGAGCTGTAATCGCGCTGTTGTATTATTGTCGCTAGCGATGCCTTGTGTGCTTCAAGTGAATTGAAAATATTCTCAAGGGCATTGCTAACGTGGGCAATCCATCGAGTTCCATCGACTCGGATGACACTTGTTTTGCCTATAGCGAGAAAGAAAGCAAGGACAATAAGAATCGGATTCCCGTTTTTATTAATTTGTTTTCAAAGTAACTCAGGCTTAAAGAGGTAAGGCATGGAAGGAATGGAAGTAACTAACAAATGTGTGCTGCACAGAAAGTGAAAAACTTTACTCGTACACGTTTGCATAAGAACAACTTTTAAGACCATAATCATCAGATTTTTTTGAAAATTAAGAACAGTTTAAAACAAATTGAGTTTGGAGATTACAGTATATAAAACGAACTTAGAGTACTTATCATCCTTCCCACTGATAAACCCGATAACAAATAAGAACATATAGCATTTTAGAGAGTATCTATTTTGTCAGAAAAATAAGAGAAACCATACTCGAATCGGATTACACTAATCCTTCATATAAAAATGTGTACCTTGAATGTTGAGGGTCCGAACCGAATTTCGGTACACTGCTGTTATAACAGGCGATTTACTGTGGAAGAGGTAAAGATTTTGTAGAAACAAAAATAATTGCTTGAAACTCCCGCCTTTTTCTTGCAGCGAATCTTTTAGTGAAAGCTGAAGTCTGTGAGATATGCAATGACATGCTATGATGTTTTTATTACAAACATTTTTAATTCTTCTTTGTACCCCTGTTTTATCGCCGGTTAGAACGCTGGCTCCATCTGTAGTAATCCCGACAAGTAATGGAGGATTTACTTCCTCAGTTTCATGCGATGGATTACTCTCTTGTAATATTGTTAAATCGATAGAATCGTCATCGTCATCAAATTCTAGGGACTCATTTTGATCAATTTCATTGTTAAGAAATCCCGCAAAAGAAGCCTGTTCACCCTCCGTTTCGTCATTCCCAAACAATTCAACAAAGGCATCTGCCTCTATTGCTTCCGGCTGAATCTCAGCCTCTCCCGATTTATCTCTATCGTGAATAAAATTATTGTTTGAATTCTGCGGATCAGGCTCTTCATCTAGATTTTCCTCGACATCACTATCCTGGCCCTCTTGTGGTTCCTCTAAAACGTTTTCTTGTTCTGGAGGTTGCCAACGCAAACTTTCTTTTAATAACTTCAATATGAAATCTGTGATTTGCTCGGCATTAGGTCGAGACACGTTGTCAATAGCTACAAACTTTGTTTTGACTAAGCCTTGTTTTGAATACCGAACATATAACACGCATTGTTCGAGTTTATTTTTGTCGGTTGACTCATCCAAAATAATGCTGAAGAAATTAGCAGCGTTGAACTCTGTAACAAACTTATTCATGAAATTGGTATCTATAGCTTTCGCAAATTCTAAACCTGAATTAGTGTTCAAGTATGTGCTTCCAATGTCTACTCCTTTGGCTTTGTCAAGCTGAACCAAAAACTCATAGTCAGAAAAGGCTTTGCCAGATTTTAAAACCCCGTACATATTAATGAATAAATTGTGCAAATGTTTTTTCTCTAGTTCAGACAAGGCTGCTTTGCAGCGCTGAGCGTCACTCAGTTGATTAGTCTTCTCTTTATTTATGTTCTTAGATCGTGTTGTCGCTAAGTAATGGTTGTTATTATCACAATGCTTTTTCAAGCTATCCACTCTGTACGAAATAGCGCCGAAAACAAATGCATTTCGATCAAATTCATCAACGGAAGGTACAAAGGTTTTACGATCTATATTACGGTTGTCAGCAAAATATTTCTCTCTGCAATGAAAACATATCATTACTTTCGTAATAGGCTCTTCCGAGGGTGCATCCTTTGATCTTTTTGAGCGCAAAGCTACTAGGTTTTTTTGGGCGGTTGTTAATGACTTTCCTTCGTATATTGCATCAATGTTTTCAAACCTGATGTAAAAAAAATGTGTGTTTTTATACCTTATCATTAGAAATAATTAGCTAGCCTGCCCTTTGAAAAAACCCTTTTCATAGAAACAGAGCATATTCATAGGATATTTTTATTACATATACTCCTAGTAGTACTCTCTTTCATATCTCAAAAGATGTCTTACAAATGAAATTTTGAGAAAGAATATTAGATATTATTTTACCTTAACCACTCATAATCCGATAACCATTTATTCAAAGGTTCTCTTGATCGCTGATTCTTTTCGTATCTCTCTTTGCGTTTCGCTTCTTGTTGGGCTTTTTCGTCTTTCGTGCTTGCTTTTTTTTGTTGAGATCTTGGTTTGAAATAATCTAACATTGACATATTTGCACGAACTACTCAACCACTCTTATCTACGCAAATATAACTTTATGTTTATTGGGTATTTGATCAACTGCGTTAATTAATTATTAAATTTGACTGGCAAAAAGAGCCAGCTCTACAAGATATTTTTCGAACGTAACAAGACACTTTTCGAACATAAACATTATTTCTGTGAACAATGCGATGTTTTCATTCTTTGCTTTTTGTTTTATAAATGTTTTTAGACAACAAAGGGAAGATAACTTCTCTGAAAAAAATAATATCGCTGGAGAAAAAACGTATGCAATTCGCCCTTTATAATCAAGTAAATGTTTTACAAATCTAAAATTTCTTTTCTCTGTGAATTTCAGTGCGATTCTACAATATTTTGGTATTGAGTGTAAAAATATTTCAATGCTAAATACTTTCATTCGTAACGGCCAGCTCGTTTCATTTTATAGATTTATAACTATTTTCGTGTAAGAAAATGGAGATCATTCATTACTTTAGGTTGTTCATTCGTTCGAAAATTTTATAAAAGACAAGTAAAATCCGACCTGAGACCGGCCATTCTTATTTTTTCAGCAAACAGGCTAAGTCTTATTAGCATGTTCTTATTTGTTATTGTGATTCAATAAGATATATACTATGTACACTTGACTTTCGGTTACTCGAACACTCAAAAACTCGAAATACTCGGTAGGTCGAACTTTTTTTTCGGTACCTTGAACCATAAAACCCTTTCCAGAAACACCCGAAAACTCAAACATCTTAGTACAGTAGGTCGAACCTTATTCAAGGTCCCGTGAAGGATCGAGTTGGAGAGTCGACTGTATAAGAAAATGATAAGCTTTCTCGTAATTGTTTAAGAACTTTAGCCTCAATTTGCTCTTTACTTGTTCTAATGCCCTGTTAAAATTTGAGACCTATGTTCTCAGAAAATTGTTCTAATGAAAAATACGCAATAATTAGGCGGTTGGGAAGGAACTCCTTAACTGTTAGGTCATTAATTTTCCAAATGAAACAAACAGAAAACAATGAATGTTCGAGGTATGAAGTCACTTATAAGGGAAACGGAGTGGAAAAAAAGCAATGTAATTCCGATTTGACAAACATTTGTTGAGATTACTTTACAGATTTATAACAGGTTTTACAGGTTTACTTCCCAGGTTTTTAATGAAATTTGGTTTGTAAAAAATATGGTCGCCCCGTTGGGCGACCAAATCAATCAAAAAGAAAAAGTTGGGTCGCCCGCAAAAATATTTGGTCGCCAAAACACGTCGGGCGACCGTTAAGTTAT
>JANSTP010274492.1:0-10135 GCA_025330745.1 Cladonema radiatum | reverse complement strand
TTTATATAATGAAATATGAAAGAAAAGTTTTGGAATTTAATGCTCCTATGGTTAACAGCTTGTATCTGTTCAAAGCCGGCCAACCTCTCCATAGCTAATACACTGACTCCTGGCTGCCACAACAGAACACCCCGACATGCCGCCTTCGTTGTTGGTCAGCATGAATTTACAAAGATGCTCTACTCATGCAATACACTGGAATGCGGAAGCGTACGCCGACAGAGCACGGAGTAATCAGTCTATAATTATACTTACAGGCAGAACAGATATTGATCAACATCGTTTTGGTTTATTAATACATGTTGTGTATCTCTAAAAGCTTTAGAGAGGTTATTCTTTACTTGTTAGTACAACTTACTTTTATATACAGTACGCTGGAATCTAAAAACCTATAAAAGGGAAGGGAACAAGGCAACATACATTATAGCATAATGTGACGTAGTCAATTTTGTCTGCAAAGTTTAAATAAGTATGATATCGTTATATTATTCAAAAATAAAACCTAATAAAATATAGTGATATAGGAAACTTCACTTTGACTTCACTATGATGTCTGAGTAAAGAAAAAGGTTTTAAGGTAGTAGATTGCACCGAAGCACCTAAAAATCGTCTAAAAACAAATTTTCTGAGCTCAGAATGAATAAAATCAAGATGCGTAGCTCAAAAATAACACTTATAATTCATGCAAAAACGAATTTCTTCAGCTCAGAATGAATGAATACAAAGTGCGTGGCTCAAAAATAGCGCTTAGAAATTGTGTAAAAACGAATTTTATGAGTTCAGAATGAGTGAAATTAACGTCATTAACTCAAAAATAATGCTTAGAAATTGTGTAAAAACGAATTTTTTGAGCTCAGAGTGAATGAAATCAAAGTGCTTAACTCAAAAATAACGCTTAGAAATTGTGTAAAAATGAACTTTTTGAGCTCAGAATGAATGAAACCAGCGTGCGTAACTCAAAAATAACGCTTAGAAATTGTGTAAAAACAAATTTGTTAAGCTGAGAATGAATGACGACATTGCATGTAACAAAAAAACAACTTCTGAAAATCGAGTACAAACAAATATTACAAACTCAGAATGAATGAAAGCAAGGTCATTTTCATTTATAAAGTTTTTATAAGGAAAAATCTTTTTTTTAAAAAAAAAAAACTTTATGCTATCGAGTCAGTTATTTTTCGAAGAAGTTGGGCTTTGTTATTTCCCTAGAAGTTTTTTTTTAATATTTATTTTTAATCGTGAAGCAAAGCAACACAAGCAATATGTTGTTCTGATATTTTTTTTATGCTGTAAATGATGTAAAACACGGGGAAAAGGCTCGTGAAAGTAAAAATAGCCTTGCCGATTGCATTTCCGAAGCCTTACACGTAGCAAATTGATCAGGAAAAAGTATTGTAAAAGTCATGATAATCCTGGCAATTGCTTTCTGAAAGCCTTAAACGAAGCAAAAACACCAGAAAATAGCTTTAAAAAAGGCTAGATAACCTTGTCGATAGGATTTTCGTAGATCTTAATTCGTTATAAGTACAGGTGGGGAAGGGATTTCTTGAATAACAATTTTTTTAGTTTTTGCTGGTCTGGTTGATACTAGGTGTGCCAAATCTCGACTTTTCACATACGAGCAGGGATACAGGTGTGAAAGGAAAGGTCAACCAGGCTCCCTAGGAAGGTATTCTCTCTTTCATACGGAGTGGCTCTGCTACAGTAGTGCCTTCAGCGCCTAGGATCTGTAGTAGAGGAAGCTTGCTTCCTAAGGGTGCCGTATAAAAGAGAAAATGTCTCCCCAAAATCACAGAATTTTCGAATGGGGAAATTGCTATAAACAACATGGGACAAGGTTTCAACAAGCACAATGCAATGTTTTCACATCGAATGTTTTCATCGAATATGGATCGCAAGGAAAAAAGTGTTTTGAGATTGTTGTTGTTGTGAAAAAGTAAAATAAATGTTTTATATTTATGATTGTCAAAGTTTTTATGAAGTTCAACGAAATAATTGAAGCAAAAAAGGCATGATGTGATGTTCCTATTGATGAACGCCTCAAGACCCAAGATTTCTAAAAAGGTTTCATGTTGAAATATTAATAAAGAAGGGTATGTGATTGCTCATTGGGGTAGTCATATAAGGGGTGACAATTCTGTAATATCCATATATGTTGTTCTTATATATTAATAATCATATAGTATCCACTAAGTGTGTTACAAAAGGGATAAAGCGTTCGATAAAGTTTAAACATCAATTTGAACATTGATAGCTACGCATATCAAACACTTTTAAGTTAGGAAAATTATCATTATTATTAGCCTAAAACAAGTAAACTAAGGATAGAAACTTCATTATGTGGTTCCATATTATTTTCGAAAGAAGAGCTTTCATCAATTTCCCCAAAAAATAACATAGCCTCTACTTGAAAAATTAAGTACGTGCCGGGACTGATTCGTTTATGTCTTATAAAAATATATGTGTATATTGTGAAAGTACGCGTATACCTTTTCAAATACCCATTTCTACGACATATAATACACAATAAAAAACACATTTAAAATACGATAGCATGCCATTTATATGCGTGACTTTAGAACATATATTTAATTCGAAAGCAGTGTATAATGATTTTTGAAATACTAAATATGAGTGTATATTTTTTTTACAAACGCATAAATTTACCATATAAATGTCGTATATACGTTAAATCTTAAGGATACATGTTTTCCCGTCGGTTGACACATATAAACATGATTTCAAAAATAATAATAACAATACAATACTTTTACAAACAGATTCATTTGATTCAAAAAGATTTTGTAAAAAAATATAAAACCCATCAATAAAAAGTGAAAATATAGTACAAGCATAATATCTTGGTTATTTTTGTTAAAATGGCACTGTCAAAGTTGGGTATTTTTCTCAATTCTCAGTACATATGGTCACTACTAAGAGCTAAAACTTTTTTTAAAAACGTCTCTACTTTTTGAGATACATCAAAAAGTATTTTTTAACCCATCATTATTTTTATTCCAGGATGAGAGAAAAATTGTCAGCTTTTCTCTGATGGGTTCAAAGTTTGATTTAAAAACAAAAACAATAACCCCTTAACTAAAATTTGTTTTTCTGATACATTTTTAATATCAATAAGCACTATTATAGCGTTCATCGCGCTCATCAGGATTATAGGGTTAAATATTACCGTTAAAACAATTGAGACACTTTTAAGACCAGATGAGTTTACTTGTCATTGAATTTGCAGACGTGATATTATAGAATATGGTCAACAATTTACATCTCCATGAATTAAAGTTTGCATTTTTTTTTTAACTATCATCTGCGATATCCAACAAACGCAAATTATGGCCGAGTGGTGCTGATCGATATATCCGACCAACCCAGTTAAGGGGTGGATTTATGTTAAAAAAGAAAAAAAAAGTCCTATTCATTTTTATTGCCACTGCGAATAATTATATAAACAAGCAGTAATAAATTATATTGGTTTGAGAATAGGTAAATATTTTTGGCATATCAAATATCAGACATTGAATACCATCACATGCTTCATCTGATCATTACAAAAACCAACCTTGAAAGTGCCCCTTTAAGAATGAAATTAAAATAAATCATAAACCATACATAATAAAAATAATTTACAATGGCACATTATTACACAAATCCACTCAACAAATTAGATATTCGGAAAAGCTTAAATACTTACACTTAGCAAGAAAACAAACCTAGCAAAAAAGAGGCGAAAGCTTGAAAAAGTAATTGCTTTGAAAACCCATACACCGAATAATATCATACTAGCAAGAATTCCATGGATTAAGTTACACTCACTTTGAATTTTGAAATTTCTCTAAAGATCAACTCCCCAGAAATATCCCCCACTTTGGCCAAATTCTCAAAATTTATAGCTTTAAAGGCTAATTTTTCAAAAATGCTTATCATTTTACTCATCAATGCCACAAATTATCATCTAAATCAAAAATCAAAGGCTTAAAAATCACCCTGGGAAAATTAGAAAAGTTTCAGAATTTCTGATGATGTAATTACATGACTATGGGGTAAAACCTATATTTTTGAAGCCAATGATGTCTCTTTAAAAGAATTCCGAGTTGAAAATATAAGTTGGGTTCATATGAAAGAGGAGGAAAAATGATAAACCCAACTTATATTTTCACCTCGGAATCCCTCTAAGGTAAGTTTTATTGCAATCAGCAGCTTTATACACCCCACATGAATCTAGCAAATCAAATAACCCATGAATAATAGGCAGTTCTGTAACCTTCTGGCAGTCTGGTGGTTTTTGGAGATCAAAACTTTGTCCAGACTACCACATAATATTGTCAAGGATGATAAAGTCACGAATGAAAGAAAAATTGTCAACTTTTTTAAGATTGGTTTAAAGTTTGATTTGAAAAAAGAAAATACCAAATTATGTCAATTAAAAAAAAAAAAAAAAATATTCATTTTAATCGACATTCAGATAATTTTGTGAATAATTATATAAACAAACAGCTGCCAAGCAGTAATAAATTATAGTGGTTTGACAATAGGTAAGTATTTTTGGCATATCAAATATCAGACATTGAATACCATCATATGCTTCTAAAGATCACTAAGAAAAACCAGTTCGTCTTTAAAAATAAAACCGAAATAAATTACAACCATATAAAATTTTTACAAATACACATTATTCCGCAAATCCACTCAAAAAATCAGATATTCTGAAAAGTTTAAATACTTACAAGCCTAGAAAAAAAAGCTCCATAAGAGGTAAAAACTTAAAAACAAAATCATTGCTTTAAAAACCCATACACCGACTAATATCATACTAGCAAGAAATTCCATGCTACATGCTAACATGATCAGTAAAACCCGTTGTTTGTAGCGTTACTTTAAAAAAAAGCTGTAGGCTAAAAAAATCACCCAATATAGCTATTATTATTTGCAATTTTCCATAGTTTTGTCACCAAAATATGTGTTAACTGAAACTTAGAGGATTAAAAAATGTGAAGATTCATTGATAATTATAAAAAGCAACCTCATTGAATCATCTTTTTATTTATCTTTTGAAAAACTGCAGTTGGACGAAAAACTAATAATTATCAAAAACAACTTTCCTCATTTGTTTACTAGGAAACATTTCTAATAATTCATTGTATGAATACTGTTTAAATAACACTGATCTTGCTAAATATTTCAATGAAAACAATTTCTTCGGAAAGATGGTCATGATAGGTCAATCCCAAAAGTGAATATTTGTTTACATTATTTTAATTCTAGCAACGAATTTGATGCCACATCTTATTCAACGTTAAAGCCAATCTGACATTTCAACATACTAAATCTAAATCCTAGAATAGCGAAAAAATTTGCGGAAATGGTGTTTTGCTGTTTTTACCATTCAAAATATTTTTTCACGGAATATTAACTATATTGAACAAAATCCAGTCGGTGTTTAATTCAAATACTTAAACACATTTAATATCTTGAGATATACTGCCATAAAGCCTGACTGAAAACAATTAATAATTATCAAAAATAACTTTCCTAATTTGTTTACCAGGGAACATTTCTAACAATTTATTATATGAATAATGTTTAAATAACACTGATCTTGATAAATATTTCAAGGAATAAAATTTCTTCTGAAATATTTGTTCTGTATAAAACATCTGTCTTACAAAATAATGTATTTGATCACCAAACCAATCAATGGAAAATGAGGTTACTGGGTATGGAATATTGTGTTCTATAACTTCTTCTGATCGAGGATTAAAAACAACGAGAAGAAAATCTCTTTTTGCTTGAGATAATATTTCACAAAAAAAGTATAAACATTTATTGAAAGCGCAATAATCAGTTCTCCAAATATGAAAACTTTCAAACCTGACGGAAATTTTATTGGCTAACATAATATAATTTTTCTTTTCCACATCTAAAATCAAGCCCTCTCTTAACGTGACAATAACAGCTTCTTTGCTTGAACTTTCATAGGTTATCTTATTTAACATGGGTGCTGCTAATTCCACTTTTATATCAGGCAAAAAATCAATATCTACATTTTTATACTCTCCGCTTGAAATATCAACTATAATGAGCTCAAATCCTGTCATGGCAACAGCAACTTGACGTCCACTGCAAAGGAAACATATATTGTCAACTAAACTACCAGGGAAGGTTATTGAAAAAACTTTCTTGAAACTGTTAGTGCATTTGAAAATATGTAATGTCATCAAAACTTTGTGCATTGCAGCATATTTTCTTGTTATTAATAATGCAAGTGTATCATTTTCAAATACTGCTGTTAACCTTCCTTTTTCAATCAACACAATCTTGTCAACAAATTGAATATTCTCAATATTACTTTCAACCTCATATTTATAAAAAATGATTTCTTCATTCATTCTTGTTGCTAAGATAATAATTTTATTGTCATCGGTAAACACTTTTCTAACTGTAAAGCGCATGTCAAACAAAAGAACAGAATTCAATTTTTCGAAATAACATCTTGAATCATGAAAAGATATTTTCCCAATGATCATCTTCAAGTCGTATTCAAAGACTATTAACAGCAAATATTGACCGTTTAATATTATTTCCTGATACATTATATGACATTGAAATGGCAAACATTTGCACTCCAGCTTCTTTGATTTGCTGAAAAAATTTGAAGGAATGAATAAATACTGCTTGTTATTTTTTGAGATAAAACCTTGATCACATTTAAGGAGAGCTTTTTCCAACATTTGCTGCTTATTGTCATTGTCACCTCCATCTAATTTTACCAAATCTTCTTCCGACTTTCTTGGTTCATCACTCACAACTTTCTGCTTTCTCTGCACTCCTCCCATGGTATGTTATGAATAACGTTAAAACAAATATAATTTTTTGGAATCAATACTAAGTTTTTCTATTGATGTTTCATACTGCTGTAAGGAATTCACAATGACAAATTAATTTATACTAGCTGCACACAGCGTCGCACGACGCTGAAGCGCCGTATTGGCCTGCTAACACAGTCCCAGACCGCTTTGCGATCCTATACCTATATCAATATCCTAAATTCTCCAAGACATGTTTTAGATTATTGGTTTTGTTATCAAGTTTTTTTATAAATATAGTTGCTGTGCTGTACTAAGTTTGGTTACTAAAGGCAAAGTACAGGTTAAATTACAAAAAAATTCAAAAATTGACCATTTAATGACATCATAGGCCGTTGCCATAGGAACCAACTGTCAAAATTGGATTAAAAATCTTTAGAGTCATTTGGGGCATATGTGTACTAAGTTTTCCAAAATGGACGTTCTAATTATGTCATAGGCCATTGCCATAACAACCAACCGTTAAAATTGGCCTAAAAACTTTAAGAACTATTTTATGTATATGTGTACCAAGTTTTGTCACTAAAGCCCAAGTACAGGCGAAGTTATAGACAATTTTGAAAATTGAACTTCTAATGATGTCCTAAGCCGTTGACATAGCAACAAACCATCAAAATTGGGCCCAAAGTTTGCAGGACCATTTGAGGTATACTTGTACCGAGTTTGGTCACTAAAGGCAAAGTACAGGTGAAGTTAGAGAAAATTTCTCTAGAGCAATTATTCCCGGTTTTCAATATGAAAAGTATCATACGGAATAAACATGTCAGGAATATTGGAGTGGTTTCTCTCGAAAACTTTTGATGTTTCCTGGTTGGTTGTTTTTCTTTAATGATTTTTAGCCAATAGAAATCCTTAATTTGCTCTTTTAGCCAATCAGCTTGCGTAAATCCCCCCCCCTTTAATGCTAGCAATCACGCACAAAGCTTTTAATATATATAAAGTATTTTGTCAAATACAAACAGTGGTATTTCAGGAGCATAAAATCCAGTGGTGTTAACTTGGCTGTTTCTTAATTTAACCAAGCTCACTGACATGATTTTAATGTAAAAAGAAATATTACTATAAAAATGGAACTAGTGCCTATAACTTATATTGAAAGTAGAAAATTAAAATGTTCTCTCACTAGTTTAAAGCAACTCAAAGTTATATTGACCTAAAAATTCTGTGTTTTTCACCATTTGCTTCCAGTAACTTTAGGCTACAAATATAAATTTTTCGACAGTCTGGAGTAGTTAATTGATGGTTGTCCAAAACTACAATATAATCACATAGTTACACCACTGGAGTCAAAACAATGAACACAAATTTAGCAAGATTTTCAATCAATCAAGCGAAGAACAAGAATCAATGAAGTAAACACTGTACAAGAAACTTTCATCATGATTTGGGGATTTAAAGAGTTTAAGGAGGCTTTAGGGAGTTGGAAGTGAGCTGATGAAAAAAATTCGTGGCTGATGCATGGCTCTGGTGAAGTTATAATTGAAATATTCCCAAGGAATAATCGAATGTTGTTTATTTTTTCTTGAAACAAAATTGTGCTCACAATTCACAACATTCTCTTCCTGTTTTGTCTCATTGCTTGACAGTTTTTCTCTTCTTTTTGTTCTGCTCATTGTATAAATTGAATCACAAAGAAAATTTACTTTTTAATATAATTTCTAGCTTGTTAGCAAAGTCTATATAAATAATGAAGATCGAAAATCAAAAAACATGTGGAATGCAAAACGAAAGATCAGAACAGTCTTTCATAAATTGTGCAATGTAAAGGAACAGAAAACCAAAAGTCAATAGAGTACTGAAAAATCCTAGATCCTAGTTTTGAAGTAAATCTGAGGGAGAGATAAAGAAAAATTCAAAACACAGTTCAAAGAGAATAGTGATAAAAACTTGGAAAAACAAAAGGAAGCGCAAACCTTTCATGGGTAGTTAATGAGCAAAAGTATATCTTTTTTTTGAGTCTGCACAATAAAGCACTAAAGTCCTAGACAGATAAAAATTAATAAGTATCAAAAACAACTTTCTTAATTTGTTTATCCAGAAATATTTTATGAATAATTTTCAAATACTACTGATCATGCTAATTATTTCAGTGAAAACTATTTCATCCGAAAAATTTGTTTTGCATAGAAGGAATATCTATGAAAGTAATATATTTGATAACCAAACCAATCAATTATAAACGACTTGTGATGAACGTTGCATTCCAGAATAACTTTCTCTGTTCAATGATCACAAACAACAAATATAAGTTATGTCTTAGATATAATCAATATAATAAACAACAAGAACAAATTATATATAGAATAAAAATCAAGAAAACTCAAAATCTGAAAAATAATTATCAATAAGATTTTGATAATTAGGTTTAGAGGAATGGTTTTTCTAAAAATGTCCTATGTGTAGTGACTCAAAAACCAACTTATAATCTATAAACATTTATCGTAGACATTTATGAATATCATAAATATAGACATACTTACTGCAGGCCGCTTCCAATATACTTGATAACATCATAAATTATTTCTTTTTAAAATTCATAATTCTTGAAAATCAAATATCTCAAAAAAGTTTTCTAGATTGAGATCCTTCAAAGTAAAGGTAATTTCTTGCACTTATTTCCTTGAAGGAAACAGTAAGTTTCATTAAACTTGGTCACAGCCCTTGAAATTATTGACGGCAAAAGGCAATTACCTCGGAAATTGCTTCCTAGAAAAAAACTACCGGCAGCAAAATTTTGCTGCCGAGTCTTTTTTTCTAAACTTTCTGAGAAAGAATATTTTCTATACCAAACAATAATAAAGCCAACAACCTTGCTACATACTGGCGATGACATCCAAGAAATGTATAGCTTGAGAACTATACCACCAGACCTGTCATTATTCAATGTATACCGATCGAATTGGATGTGACTTTACAAATATAATATTTTTTCTGCCGTCAAACTGCAGGGCTTGCCGCCACGTTTAGAGCAATGACCGTCACAAATGCTTTCTCAACGGACATAATGACCGGTGTAGTTTTAAAAGGAAAAATATTTTGAACGGTGCCCTTCTTCTTACAACAATTCTTGCGACTGTCATTTTGTAAAGAAATTACTTTTTCATTTTTCTGATCTTTGAATAAAATCTTTTCAATCTGTTCTGAACATTTTTCTGTTGATAAACATTTTGCATATCTAATAAAATATTTTTATAAAGAACTTACTCAAACAAAAAAGATCAACTTTAACTTATTTGTTTTTTTCTTCTTTTGATAAA